>CAUJNA010003619.1:422500-486751 GCA_963377175.1 Effrenium voratum
CTCCCTTCCCTTCCCTCCTTCCTTCCCTTCCCTTCCCTTCCCTCCTTCCTTCCTTCCTTCCCTCCTTCCTTCCCTTCCCTCCTTCCTTCCTTCACATCCGCATAGCAGTGGAAATAAGTTGCGTTCATGTATGCTAGTTTCTCACGCAGGTTGCACCGTGCCGTTGCTCGAATGCTGAGACACATGTCCATAGACCCCGCAACACGTACCGAGCCATCTGCTCACCGGTGAGGCCCGAAGCCACCTGGCGGTGCAGCCCTGCAACGCAGAAGCTGCGGAAGGCTTGCGACATGACTTGGCTATGGGTCAAAAATGCGAATCCCCAAAATGGCTTGCCCTGGTAAATGGAACCAAAGACTAAAACCTGCGGTCCAATTCCTGGTGGTTTTATTTTGACCCGTACCCACTCGCCTGAAGAAAGTTGAAGGCCGGCGTCTGCGACAAGCTATCCAAGCCCAGCCCGAGCACGCCGTCAAAAATGAAGTCCTCGCGTCTTGTTCAACGAAAAAAAGAAAACTCACTGACCTTGACAGTCTCCTTGAAAGGATCTGCAGACATGTCCTTGAGCTGCACAAAGCAACTCCCAGCATGTTTCTTGCAACTCAGAATGCCATCAGGCCGCCGTCGCGGCTATGAACCGCATGCTCACGCAGTTGGATCCGGCTTGGCCTCGGCCAGCCCACGTGTTACCCAAAAACCTTCCGTGACCCCAGGTTTTAGTCATTGTTTCCATTTACCAGGGTGCCATTTTGGGTATTGACCCACAGCCACCTTCCCCGCCTGCCACGGGGACGTTGGTACTCATCTCATCACTGCCAGGACCCCGCTGTCCAAAGCACAACTCGTCCTTCGTGCCAGCGCTTCATCTTCATTTGGGCATGGGGCAAAATCCAAATCGTACCCCCAGTGCACATCCCAATCCCCACTAAAATAGACAAAATTGGGTGGTGCACTTATCCCAAAATGGTACCATTGGTTTTGAACCGAAGCAACGCTCTCCTGGACGAAAACGCCGGTGACTTCGCCCGTACCGAAGGACACCTTGGCTCACGTAGTTCAAATCTTCGACTCAAGACTCTGACACGAGACTCGGTAAAAGTAAGTGCAGCTGGAAAGCTGTGATTTGATCACGGGATTCCCCAGCTTTGACCTTGCAACTTGTCAACGTGCAAAAAAGGCGAGGCATTGCAAATGCTTTGAGGTGTAGACACGACGCCCATCCCAGTCAATGTCCTCTGCAGTGGTGGAAGAACTTCTCCTGTACCTGCTCCATTCCGAGAAACCTATTGCAGTCTTGGTGACGTAACCAAACAAGCTCGGGATGAGCCTGCGGTGAACTTTGCAAGTTTCCGTATGACAGTACCTGGCGAGTAAACCTTTTGTCAACAAGCACACGCCAGATCATGATCCTTTCGTGCTTCTCTCCGAGCTAAGTGGCCCACGAGCTTGGAAGTATCAGGTGTCCGCTGCCAGTGTCAAAGACCACTGTGAATGGCTTCGGCCTGACGCTGAGAGCTTGACAGCTCTGTGGACGAACAAACATCATGGGGTTTGGAGGGGAGGGAGGGGAAGGGAGGGAGCCCAAATAAGCCCTAAATAAGGCCTTATTAAGGGCTAAGAGCTGATTTGGGCTGCCTCCCCCTCCCCTCCCGCCCAGCCCCCTTCAACAAAGGCCGTCGCGGAGTGCCAAGCATAATCGTGCCATAGTAGGCGCTCTTGTAATGCACAACGTCGTTGATGATGTCAATCTCCTGCCGTGAGCATTGTCAAGTATCAATATGAATATCATAAGATGGTTAGCGGCAATACTACTATTAGCATTATCATCATGATGCGCATATCATTGCGTATTGCAAGGATCCACAATGTTCAAGGCCCTGGCTTGTCATTAACTCAAAGCTGACATGGAACAAGAAACAAGACAGAAAAAATAGAACAAGGAGGAAACTCATCGCGAGCCCCAGCCTAAACCCTAAGTCTGCACCATGCCACAAGGACGCAAAACATGCGCCCGCACCATCACCAGCACCCCAAACAGCATCCCAAAACAGCTCCCCGAGATCAGCACCCAAACTGCACGCGCCATCACCAGCAGCTCAAACAGCACCCAAAACAGCACACGCACCAGCACGCAAACTGCATGCCCTTCGCACCCACACGTCAACCTCGCAAATCACTTCTTTATTAGAAGTTAGAACCCCTGTAGCTTTCAGCTATCTGGGGAACAAGAGAGCACAAAGGACCAAGCAAAGACAAGGGCAAAGAAAGAACAAGGTGGAAGCACAAAACCTCAGCTGTGAATTCTGTACTGTCACATCAATGTGTGTTTGGGACCTCACTGATGAACCTTAGCGAGAAAATAGGCGAACCGTGTGGCAAAGTGCCATAGATCAGGGCGCTCCACGAAAGGAATTAGCACACATCTAATCCACAACAAATAGAAGAGCGGTGCGGCATGGATTTGCGTGGGGCAACACTGAAGCGCAGGCCAGAAACACATCTGGTAGTGAAAGTCATGGTTGCATGGCAATAGTGCCCACTGCAGCAGACGGAGAGGAACCAATGCTGTCCATTCGGAACGGCCGGAAACCATAGGAAACCCCACTGTTTATTGGCATTTTCAGGGAATCAAATCATTCCAGCATTTCTGAACGATGGTGCGACATGGATTTTATCCATCCACAGCAGGACCAGTCAAAAGCAGACTTGTGACTTGTGACCGTCCACATCTTTCACCAACTTCATGGATCAAGTTCCGTGCCCCTTGTTCTCTCACGCCAAAGCTGTGCGGAAGAAGAAAAAAAAGCACTATGCATAGACTGTCCTGCTCTGAACGTGCCAAGTTCAAGGTAATATGGCCCTCTGGCGCATTGCCAGGAGCGTGGAGCGCCTGGTCGGTTGCTGAGCTAGCGTGCCTTGAGGCAATGTCGGCATCAAATGGGCATGGGTCAAATCGGTTAACCCCCAGTGAACATCAACCAATCCAACCACTAAAATAGGTTCTAAAATGGGTGGTGAATTCACCTACCAAAAAAAATGGATCCCAAAACGGCTTTGACAACAACAGCCAAATTGCAGCCCTACGCCGAACCTGCTTGACAGCTACTCTCAGGCTAAAAGCTCGGACCTGCCTCGGGAGGTGCCTGAGAAGAAGCTGTCCTGATGCAGCTCAGGTGAGCTGCTGCAAACCACAAGAAAAGACTGGGGCTCCCCACTCGCTTTGGTTGTCAGCAAAAAATATGGAGGGCGCATCCTCTTCGGAAGTTGAAAAGGAGCCTTAGAACTCAATTCTCAGAAGAAACACAGCCACTGCCGATGCAGTCAAGCCGCACCAAGACGCCTCACAGCTGTCCTCGGAAGAAAAAAAATGTCCGTCTCTCCACTTCTCTTGGCTTGGACTTTCGCCTGTGGGCGCTGTTTCTCAATGGAAGTGGGAGAAGTGCCATGGGAGGCCTCAGCTTCAAGTCAAAAAACGCTGACTCTGAATCGAAGTCCCAGTCAGGGGTGCTTGTACATACCCCTTTTACATACCCCTTGGACAAATGAACCCAAAAGGCCTGCTGATGTTCATACCCCTCTCCCCAAAAGGGGTATATACCTGCTTCCACCCTTAAACCTCAGGTTCCGGCCACAGATGCAAGGCGCTGCCGCACGCTAAGCAACACCTGCAGAATGCCACGCGTGACCGGCGAGCGAATGCAAAAAGCGTGCGATGCTTTGCCTGCTTGGCATGCTTGGAATGCATGCCACTTATCCACGCATGCTAGGCACGCTCTGTGTACTGGTTGCTGTGCATGCTGCAAAGACGGCAATTGTGCGCACGCAACGCATGTTCGGAATTGCTATGAGTGTTTGGGTCTGAAATTGAAAACCTGCAATTCAAGCGGCAAACTGCCAACCCATACATCGCAAGGTTTCTCAAACCTTTGCCCCTCCCAGAAATTCCAACTACCAAAGGGTCCTCCCTTCAAGGCAGTTCCGCTTCCCAGTAGAAAGCCCTGCGGTTTTTTGCGTTTGCTTTCCTTTTGCTTTCCAGGAGCAGAGAGGACAGGAGAGGACCGGAGAGGACCAGATGAATCCATTGGATACTATTGCGTGCTGGGCATGTGTCATGCACGACGCATCATGCATGCTGCGCGCTCTGGACATGCTTGCTAGCTATGCCCGCCGCAAAAAAAAAAAAAAAACATACAAAAAGTATGAAAGCTTCAAATGCCAGTGCAGTAGACGCGATATTGTATGGGCGACGCATGCTGCGCATGCAGCTGGTGCTGTGCATTTTATGTGCTCGGGCGCGTGTGCGATACGCATGCTACGTGTTGTTGTGTGCTATGCATGCTACGCTTGCTAGTCTTGCTACACCCGCCACGCATGCTCTGTGGGCTAGGCAACTACACCCCGCACGTGCTAGGCATCCCTCACATACCATAGTCTATTCGAGCTTTGTTGCTGCGTGTGAGTTACGTACTATTTGCGCTACGCCATGCATCCTATCCTGCGGGGGCACTCTAGGCATGCTACGCAAGCTGCATATGCCGCCAATGCTATCCTCCAGCCGCGCGGTGCAAGTACTTGTCATGATACACGCAATAAGTGCTGGGCAAATGCACGCTGCGCATGCTACCTGCGGTACACATGCCTTACTTGCACGGCACTTGCACAGAGCTGCTGAAACCCACAACAAATGATGGAAGACCAGGCTCGTGCAATGTTTTGTACCTTGGTTGAGAAAACATCTTCGGCAAGCACAGTGCTCTGTCGAGAAATATGTTTTGCTTTGGGACCCCGAAAGGCTCTCAGCTCTTTGCACAAGCTGTGCATAATGCATCCAGCTAAACTTCAAACGAGTCCAAACGAAGTCTTGTATCTGGCCTCTGCGGGCACGCTCTATCGACATCACTCAGAACGATCTACGGATGCTTGTATCTCACAGTTTCGGCTGATTGCGTGACTGGAAAGTTCAAGTTCACATGCTTCTCCAGCTGGTCGATTGATATGAAAATGTAATTTGTGTCGAACAAAAAGTCAGCTACGCAACAAGAAAGTAAACCAACTTCCATATGCATGCCACTTTCGGTGGATGCATGAAATCCTGCACCACTTTGCAACAATGGCAACCCATTGTTTGTTGGTATGTACAGGGGAATCATCATTCCAGGCTTTATTAGGTGGTGCGAAATGGATTTTGTCCATCGACAGTATGATGCATGTTGTACATGCATGCATGCTATGCATCCTGTGATACCACAAAACGCTCATCTGCCTGAGAGGGACTGCCAGCAAGTTCCTGAGCACAAGGCTACGATCATCCACCCATGAATGCGTTAAAGATCGTCTTGGCAAAACAAAAAGAGTTATTGCATCTAGCACTCCACGGTGAAGCATCTATGTTTACCAGCACATGCCTTCTATCGGCTGGCTTTGATCATCACTGCCGCCAAGATGCTGGAGTCACTGCAGCAGAAAAGCCAATGGATGCTTCTTGGTCTGCCACCTGTGCAGAAAAATAAGCTACACAACAAAAGCGCCGCAGGAAAAACGTGCCTCAGGGGAGCCAGCTTCCGACTGTAGGCAAGTGCCAGCCTCAAGATCACAGCGCTCAGCTCTGCTTGATGCAGTTTGAGGCTGCAGCCAGAAACGCTGCCGCAACGAGCAGGATGGCGGTTATCCTGCTGCAATCGTTCAGCTGGCTTCCGGAGACAATATCACACTCCATGCCTGCCGCTGTCTTCATTGCTTCTGAAGGCTACCTCTCTGGCGAAAGCTGTCATGCAGGGTTGCCCTTTCCCATGTGTGAATATTTGTGCGACGCCTTGCCTTGCCGCCAAGCTTGTACAGTTGTGGAGCCAACAAGCACGCGAAAAGAAGACCTGATGCACCTGTCAACTGACACACCAAAGTGTTTCTTCTTTATTTCAAACTGACACGCCTGTGATGTCATTGCCAAGGCCCGCAAGTAGCTGCATCATAGCCTGCCGGATGCTTCTCAAATGAGATCAAAGCACTGCTTGCATGCCGCATAATCACATCGGAAGCTGCATCCGAGTTGCACAGAATGATAGTGTGGTTGGCGTGAATCGTAGGATATCGGACGCGAGTATCGGATAATGCAACCAGACCTTGGCAATCCAAAACAAACAAGAGCCACCGGCCTTGTAAACAATTGTCTGTGAAGTCTATCACATTCGCCTAAAACATGCAATAGAACACAATATGGTCATGGGTCAAAACCACGTACCGCCAGTGAACATCAACCAATCCAACCACTAAAATAGGTTCTAAAATGGGTGGTGAATTCACCTACCAAAAAACTGGGATCCCAAAACGGCTTTGACAACCACGGCCATGACACTTCACCTATCAGCCGAGTTGCGCCTGCTCAAGGCAGACCGCCAGCTGACAGTAAGTTGGTCAGCTCGTTTGGGTTCGAGCTGAAGCTTTGGGCAACATGCCAGCCACTGCAATGATACAGATACCGCCATGCAGTTCAAAATCTTCTACTGATTCTACTGGCTGTGGGTCAATGGACTTTGAGGTTTGAAGTGGCTGTGGGTCAAAAAAGGGGACGCAAAATGGAACTCTGGTAAATAGAAACATGGACTGACACCTGTGGTCCCCTGGTCTAATTTTAACCCACAGCCAACTGCTGTTATTCCCATACTACTGGCACTGGAAATAAGCTCAGGTGATATCCCCAACAGCATGCGGCACCCCGCAGCCCTCGCAGAACCTCGTGGAACCCTCGTGGAACCCTCGTGAACCTGGGTGGAACCCTGGTGGAACCCTCGTGGAACCTTACCTCAGGGCCGCCCCAGACCACCCCGGAGCCTATCTGGGCTGAGACCCCAAAGCTGTCAGCTGTTGGGGAAAAAACAATCCTACCTTTTTTTGCGCGGTAAGCTCTGCGACACCTACGGCATTGTCAAAACTGGCTTCACGGGTATCACCAAGACTGAGTAAACCTTGCGCTTACGAGCCCGGGAGATCAGTGGACACTCTGAGCAATTGGCTGCCAAAAGTCGCTTACGAGCCCAGGAGATCAGACTGTCAGTGGACACTCCGAGCAATTGGCGGCAAAAAGTGCCCGGTTCCCAGCCCTAGCCCATCGTCTCCTTGACATAAACACTTTTTACGCAGCTTTGGCAGCCTCTGGTTTCACAGCTGCAAAATCACAACATGATGCTCGTTGAAAGGGGAAATGAAGGAACACCTTAAAGCGCACAAGGGCAGAAAGGTTAGCTACGTCTGGCAATATGAAAACTTGGTTCTTCGATCGGTATTCCCAGAGCTGATCATGCATCTGCTTCCAAAACCTCTGCATCACCTCTCCTTCGTTCTATGTTACGAACTCCACAATACAATCGCAAACAAAAGCAACTGCTGTCCGCCCACCTTCGGAAAAGCCAAGCCCAGCATCCACCCCAATGCCCAGCCGGCATTCCTTTATCGCCTTTTCTTTGCTTGCTCCGCTTGCAAGTCAGCATCAAGCTTTCCAATCCTTGAAAACCTTGCACACTGTGCAAACTGTGCAAACTGTGCGAACTGTGCAAATGGCCCAAAAGTCGGCTGTTCAGGCCAAGAGTGCCAAGATGTCACATCAGTCCAGGCGGTACTGCTCCCAGCAGGGATCCGTCACCATGGAGCAATAGGCGTAGTGCAATTGGCACAAACCAGTCCCACCGCAAGCACTGCTGGGGTTCAAAAAGTCAAACACTTTGCAGCCGGGCGTGTTCTGGCAACTCCCACGACACTCAGCAGCCGTTGCAGTGCTGAAAGAAGCCATTTTGGTGGGCGTCGCAGGATCACATCGACCTTCCCCTGCATAGTAGTACATTGGGAAGGTCGGGGGTTGCGGTTGCGGCACGGTACCTTGCGGCATGGTACCTTGCGGCATGGTACCTTGCGGCATGGTAGGTTGCGGCATAGTACCTTGCGGCATGGTAGGTTGCGGCATGGCACCTTGTGGCATGGTAGGCTGCGGCATGGTTGGTTGCGGCATGGTTCCTTGCGGCATGGTATCTTGTGGCATGGTACCTTGCGGCATGGTAGGTTGCGGCATGGTTCCTTGCGGCATGGTACACTCCAAATAGTAGTTCTTGCGTTTCTGGTCATAGCAGTTGCCGCTGACAGGCGAACAGAAGGGCAAGCCAGCGCAGGAGTTGCAGCAATCGATCTTGCACTCCAAATAGTAGTCCTTGCGCTTCTGGTCGTAGCAATTTCCGCTTCTGGGCGAACAAAAGCGAGTTAGGCAGGTGGTGCAGCATTGGTGGGGCCAAAAGGACCGGAGGGCCGGCTCTGCAGCGGCGAGGCACCAGAGAGCCACCACGTGCCATCCAATTGCAAACGCCATCGCTTGAGGTTGCTGTACAAGGTGATGGTCAAAGTACCATCCAACACTCAAAGGGCTTCGTTGCACTCTTGGGCAGCGAAGCCCAACACGGCCGATCGCATGGTATTCTTTGTGTTGGCCGAAGAGGCTTCATCCATGTAAATTATCGTGTGCGCATCCCAAACACAGCACGATGTGGCTCACATTGTCTTCATACGCATCAGTTGTGTTCATGGGATCCATCGTTATGACCCTTGTGAAACTCAGTGAAAAGTGACGAAACTGCTGTTTGGGGTTAACGCTAGAGTCATGATGGTTTGTCGTTAGCAGGAGAATAGGTATGTCTCTGAATATCAGGCGCAGCCTGGTGTCAGATACAAGAAACAATCCAGGTTTCCATTCAAACCACCAAGGTGTTGGGAAATGGGAGCCCAGCCGGCAAGATGAGATCAAAAATTTGAGGGAGGGGATTCAAAAAGGACTTGGGAAACAAATTATTCCAAACGGTTTTGTCCTAGGAAGGTGGGGAAGCAGGATATTGTAACGTGGTATCTGCAAATGATGAACAGGATACAGATCACCTCTGCCGTCTTGGGTTAGGATCAATACCGGCAACAGTAACGCCAACCAGTATCAAACCAGGAATGGGCATAAGGGTCGTAAGGCAAATAATTGCACCCACTTCTTCAGCAAGCCTCGCAGTAGTTCTCTCAACACTCGACTGTAACAGTGGCTGCTAAAGCATGAGCGCCACACACCATGACAAGGGAACAAAGGGTAGCCTTCGGAACTTGACTGTATATCGTCGCGGTGCCGTTAGGACATCCCCCGTCGCAGACAGAGGTTCATCATCAGGCCGCAACACACCAACCGTCACTGCTGTGTTCTCAACGAGGTGCCCGAGAGAATGGCATCCAACCGAGAATAATGAATAATTGAATGCAGCTGTCAACTGACATCATCAGCACTGCAAGCATTGAACATGAATATTGTAATCAGTACATGACCATCTCGGTGTCACACATCAAGCACATATCAAAATATGGTAGCATGGTGCTGGACCTTCGCTGACCCTTCACACCGAAAACATTCATCACTGAGTAATTCCATATGTAGATCCATGGGATGTGTACATACGAATACATGGATTGGCTTGTCTAGCTTCATGGTTGATTCTGGGCTTCGCCTGCTACTCCGAACCTAGCCACGCGCAGTTTGAAGTCCTTATCAAGCCCTTCTCCTGGCTGCCTACGCCTCGTCACTTTGCCAGTGTGTCTGTGGGGTAAGTCTCACGCGCCCTACGAGGTCTCCCCGTGAACGCCTTGTGGGAATCGCGACGCCCTCGGCGATCTCCTGAATTACGACATTGTCTTGCTTCAAATGTCAAGTCTGTGGAACTCTAGCTGCGTGTCCCCTTCAACGTTCTCGAACCTCTGAAGCACGGCACGCATCGCACATTGCTTTCACGGCGTTGGGTTCCCTGCAACCTGGTTCTTCAGGATGATTCCCTTTGACGCTCTGCAAATGCTCACTTAAACTTGAGCCAAACCTTAAGCCCCACATTTACGTGGTGGCAAACATGTCACATCACAAAGAGATGTGTGTATACATACAAGAATCCTAGAGTACAAACACAAGCCTTCGTCGCAGCAAGCACCTGTTACCAAGCCACTGCAAAGATCTCTCGCCTCACAAGATATGCTGATAAACTGGAAACCCTCATGTTCCTCTCATGCGGAGTGAAAACAACTATGTAAGAATAATTTGGAATCTCCAGCTGGCGGTACGCTTGCGTAATGATGCGGTAGCGCTTGCAACAACAGAAGAAAAATTGTCAATGGGCCGCAAATTGCCAAACTGGCTTTTGCCAAACCGGCTTACGCCAAACCGCGCGGATAACGTCCCACCAGGAGGTATCACATCCAGTCCAGCGACAGGTGTCAACCAGCCTTGCTGCACTTCTTCGCGTTTTTTTGCAGATTATTATTTTCCGTTTTTTTTTTGGCTTGGAGGTTTCTGATGGTTTCAATGGAATAGTCACTGCAAAAGAACTACCCGACAACATCAAGGAGTTTAGCAATCTGGCCACTCCTGTTGCCCACAATTCCCAAGTAGAACTTGCTCAGCTCATTGTTCTGTCAGGTGGGTACCAAACGCACTTGCTGTGTGCTTTGGGAACGCGAGCTGAAGCCAAAAACACAGATAGCAAGGTCAAATAAAGAACAATTCAAATTTCAATGAGATGTCGCCATGTCCAATTCAAACGACTCACACCCTGTCCAAATGCGCCAAGGCATCCCATCATGTCGTCGAACTTCAAACAGAAAATGTCATCATAACTTTCGGCCACATAGACTACTTGCCTTGGCTGATCGAGATGTGCTCCTGGATGGCATTTGTCCCACGGGCACAGACTGTATATGCCCCGCAGACTGCCAGAGCGACGCTGGCTGCAGTACAAACGGGGATAGCAGCTGCAAGTAAAACAGCGCTAATTGCAGTGGCTGCAAAGGCTGATCCACCCCCAACAACTGCAGCAGTTGAAGCCCGCTTGGCAACACGTTGCGCATATTCCTTGCCACCTATGATTGACCTCCTGTATTCGACGCCATCTTCCAAGAGAGACAATGCGCCTGCCACAACTCCTGCAGTTGCTGCAGCTTTTGCCCCATTTTGCATGGCGTCTGCCACAACACAACAACGGTCCGACCGGTCGTCTGGCCGCGAACACCAACGCCCCTCCCCGTGACAAGGAGTTTTTGCACTGCAAAAACCAATGCATTCTAACATCGCTGAATCCAAAGCAAGAGATTTCTCAGGACGCGATTTTACACAAAAACGGCGTCCCAAACACTACAGTTCCACACGAACACACTTTGCATGTTGCAAGAAAAACACAGTTCCAAAGCAGAGAAGACCAACTACATATGTAAAAAACCATGTAAAATCCAAACAGTTTATACATATATATATATACCCTCAAATTTTAGCAACTCAATATACATAATGCCATATAAAATCCAAAGAGTCTTTACGTATATATAAAATATATACATCCCAAAACTTTACCAACTACATATATAAAAAACCATCTAAAATCCAAATAGTCCATACACAGATATATACCCTCAAAATTTAGCAACTCAATATAAATAATGTCATCTAAAATCCAAATAGCCTTCATATATATATATATATATCTCCCAAAACTCTACCAACTACATATATATAAAGCCATAAAAAAAATCCAAATGGTCTACATATATATATATATATATATATATATCAATATCCTAAAACTTAAGCAACTCAATATCAATAAAGTAAGATAAAATCCAAAGAGTCTTTACATAATATATATATATATATATATCCCAAAACTGTCGACCTCAAAACGGGGACCTGCAAACAAAACACATCCATATGACCATAAGACGACAACGCACAAAATACAGTGCTGAGCGGGCGCACTTGAGCGGGTGTTCTTACCATTTGGCAGGCGTGGATACAGTGCTGAGCGGGTGCACTTGCGGGTGTTCTTACCATTTGGCAGGCGTAATGAGCGGGCGGTGTTCTTACCAGGCGTGGATACAGTGCTGGGTGCACTTGAGCGTGGGTTCTTACCATTTGGCAGGCGTATGCAGCGCTGAGCGGGCGCACTTGAGCGGGTGTTCTTACCAATTGGCAGGCGTGGATACAGGGCGCACTTGAGCGGGTGTTCTTACCATTTGGCAGGCGTGGATACAGCGCTGAGCGGGTGCACTTGAGCGTGTGTTCTTACCATTTGGCAGGCGTGGATACAGTGCTGAGCGGGCGCACTTGAGCGGGTGTTCTTGCCATTTGGCAGGCGTAGATACAGCGCTGAGCGGGTGCACTTGAGCGGGTGTTCTTACCAATTGGCAGGCATGGATGCAGTGCTGAGCGGGTGCACTTGAGCGTGGGTTCTTACCATGTGGCAGGCGTGGATACAGCGCTGAGCGGGCGCACTTGAGCGTGTGTTCTTACCATTTGGCAGGCGTGGATACAGTGCTGAGCGGTGCACTTGAGCGTGGGTTCTTACCATTTGGCAGGCGTGGATACAGTGCTGAGCGGGCGCACTTGAGCGTGTGTTCTTACCATTTGGCAGGCGTGGATACAGTGCTGAGAGTAGTAAGGAACATAGGCCTATAGCCCTAAGTATTTTCGTTTTTAGCCCGAAAAAACCGCAAAAACAGCCAAATTCTCCATCCGGCTGAACGTTTTTCCGACGTCACCGTTCGATGTCACCGCTCACTTTTGGCCCGAAAAAGTGCTCAAAACGGCCAACTTCCCGAATTCCCGAAAAGCTTGTTTTTTTCTGTCAGAGGGCAAGCGAGGTGCCTCTGCCTCTCGATTCGCTCCTTTTTGGTCGAAAACAGGCTCCAGACACGAAGTAATGTTCTACCCTGGCCCAAGACGGATCTTTGCACGGTGAGCGCCTCTCCTTAGAATAATATTCTACCCCTGCCCGAGACGGATCTTCCAAGACGGATCTTTTCACGAGCGCCTCTCCTTAGAATAATATATTCTACCCTGGCCCAAGACGGATCTTTTTGCCTCCAGCCCGGCGAGCGCCTCTCCTTAGAATAATATTCTACCCCGGCCCGAGACGGATCTTCCGAGACGGATCTTATAAAGAAATGATCCTTGGTTCAGCCCTAGTCAGCCGCTCCGCAAGCTCTGTCGTGGCCGCACTTGCAATCTCCTCGCACAGCGCCGTGGGAGTGCTGTAAAGCAGCTCGCGCGACTGCCCGCTGACCTTCTCGCAGTCGAGGCCCCTCTGGGCGCCTCCCGTCTTCCCACGCCTCGCACCGGCCGCCGGCCCTGCACAGTCCTGGGCCTCCAGCGCACGTTGGTCCACAGCCGGGTCTGCTTCCTGCACGGAGTCCCGTGCTTGCAGTAGGTCACGTCCGCCCAGAGGCGCTCCATGAACGGCCGGGTCTTCAGCAGCTTGGTGGCCGGGTTCTTGATGACCCACATGAGCGGGTCGAAGTGCGCTATGATCTCGAGCGCGCGAGCACCAGAGCGTCGCCCTCCTCAATTCGTCGCGGGCGCTTCGTCAGAGCTCGTCAAGCAACTTGACGGACAAGGATGGCTGTGGGGGTACGCTTGTGCTGAGTGCGGTCGAGCTCGGTCCTGCCAGCCCCTGAGCTTGCTGGCTAAGGACCCTCTCTGTCATTAGTTGACTTCCTGGCATCCGTTCTGATGCCACCTGCGATTACACCTTTCCCTTGATGCCAGGAAGCCTTCGTGGCAATGGCACCACGTGGACTACCCCTACCCCTCCATCCAGGAGGGGTCCGTCCAACCAAGTGACCGCAATGGAATGCCAAGGACTTTGTGGAGCGCAACCATGAGCCAAGCATGGATGGTCTCCAAGACGCGGTCATGTAAGTGTGTGTGCTTTTTTTGTGTTGAGACACTTCGACGGTGCTCCCACCTCTCTTTGCAGAATTTCGGGCTTGGCTTACTTTTCTCTGGTTTGCTCACAGGGGCTTTTCATTGTCACACCTTCAGGGAGGGCTGCTTGACATAATTCACCTTTTGGCACCGTGTTACGGGACCCCACGGCGGCCGCCTTCTCGCTTCGGCGCGTTGCCGGTCGGTGGAGGGCGCATCGCCTTTGGGCCGCCAATTGCAGCGATGGTGGTGATGGTCGTTTGCAGTGAGTACTGCCTTCCAACCCTCACCTTTTTCAGTTTATTGTTTGATTGCGCTCGAAATTTCTGCATTTCTTGGATGCCCTGGATGATGTATTCATGGGGATTGCCTGTGCATGCTTTTTCCTGGCCTACCTGCCCATATTACCGCATGCTTTGGAGCGAGCTTTGCCCTGCGTATGTCTATGACTTGCCATGCGCAGGTCTTGGTCGCATCTATGATCAAATCTATCTTTTTCCATGGTCGGCCATACTGTTCATGGAATCTGCCTTTTCGGGATGCACTGTTCCTTCGAATTTCGGTTACACTATGATTCTACTCTTCCATAATTCGCGGCTTGCGGCACTCCCTTTTTGCATGATTGGTACAGGCTTCACTTTTCGGCTCGTCTTTGTCTGTGTGTCTGTTTGCCTGTTTGCTTGCTTGTCTTGTGTCGTGCGGTTTCCCTGTTGTGTGCTGATCGAGCCTGGGCACTTTTTGAGGCACACGCACCTCTTGCGATGCCCGTACCTTTTTTGGTTTGTAGCCGTTTCATCCTTTTCACACAGAGTTGCTTGATGCGGACGTGCGCTCGACGCGGATCGCTGCTAAGGGGCAAAAAAAAGCTTCCGGCCCAGCGTGGCAAACTCGCTGCGAAGTTTGGGGCGAAGCCCAGCCTCAGGTCCCGGGCGCTTGTACTGCTTGGCCTCCACGGAGTCGAAGAGCTGCTTGAGTTGTCAGCTTCCAAGGCGCTTGGTCCCACGCTGTCGTCCACCGGCGCCGTGTCGGGCAGCTCGCTGAGCATCACGGGGGCCTGCTGACCTCGGCCACCCGGAATCAGCGGCAGCACTCTTACCATCAACAACACGGCCAACGCCGGGAACTTCACCACGGTGGGCGACGTGTCCACGGGCACATTGACGGCCTCCGGCGCAGCGACGGCGGCGAGCTTCGCAGCACACGTTCTCATTGGCATCCAGGCACCTTTTTGCTGACCAATCCGCTGTCCATCGTGCCGGGAAGTCATAAAGCCAGGCGGCACCTGCCTCAACATAGTGCAGCGGCCATGCTCACGCACGTCCTTGTAGAAGATGTCAAGCAACCTCGACCCAGGCTGAGCAGTAACAACCAGATCCACGAAATCCTCGATGACGGGGTCAGCAGCCTCATCAATGTACTGCAAAGTCTGCGTGACCTGGTGCAGTGACACTGGCCAGTCAGGCCTCTGCTGTCGCAAGGCGCGCGCAAAGTTCTCATGTTGTTCCTGCATTCCCGGTACACACAGGCAGCTGGATTTTGAACTGAGCGGCTTCTGTGAGGTCAGGCACAAGTCCGGAGAAAATCGCCCTCTGCGGCAACAGGTTACACTGCCAGGCGCCTTGGTGAAAGGCAGGGCATCAGCTGGGATGCGAGCAACCGGAAAAACAGCTTTTCCATCAAGGTAACACAAGCTAACGCCTGCCTTGACCTTGTCTCGGAGTCCCACCCGAGCGGCAGGGGCGTCTGGCAACCGTGGAACGCCACGTAATAACACGCGGACAGGCATGAAGATTTCCACGCCATACAGGCTATTTGAAAACCTGTGACCCTTTGGCGACGTCACCATTGCCCTGGCTGACCAAGCTCGCCATGGACTGGGGACAGCGCATGACAAGAACATGAAAGGTACAGTCTCTTTTGTCACAGCATTGCAAAATTGCGTGGTCTCGTGAAGTACCAATTCGGTGCCCCCAAAGAGCGCGCAGCTTGTGGTTGATGAGCGGCATGTGCGGCTTGAGTCTTGAGGTCACGGATCTGCGTGTGGAGCCACCGTCTCGCGAGTGTCCGCTGTAGTTTCTTCCGCTGCCGCAGCCGATTTTTGCTCAGTAAAAAAATTCAGAATGGCCACCCACATCCTGGAGCGCCGCGAGCAGCTGAGGCCTTTGCTTGCTGAAGGCCGCCGTCGATGCCGATGCGCTGAAGCGGGGAGCCTCTTTGGAGGAGGTGAGCCGCCTGCATGATGTGGAGCGGCTGATAGCTGATGGGGTCGCCGGCAGGTTCCCGGCGGAGGAGGTCGAGGACTGGAGGGAGATGCTGAAGCAGGTTCAAGAGCTTCGGCTCAAGCTTCGCAAGCGCCTGAATCAGCGCACTGCTCGCTGCTCTGCTCCCGCGGTGGCCGAGGAGCGCAAGGAGGAGAGCTGCGAGACGGTGGAAGCGCTCCGCGAGAAGCGCGAGGCCCTGAGGCAGCGCCGCATTTGCACGAGCGATATCGCTTCGCTGGCCCAGATCGAGAGGGAGCTCTACGCAGCAAGAAAATAGCTGAGCGGCTGCCGGTCTTGCTGGCGGCCAAGAGCGCGAAGGCGCGCAAGGAGCTGGACGAGGCCTCCAGAGAGCTCCTCACAGCGCTGAACCTGCAGGGCAGCACCGCCGACTCGCTGTGACGCGGTACGGACAGAACAGAATCCCGGACAGAAAAAAAGACGCGCTTGTCCGACCGACATATTTTTTCTATAGAAAGCAATTTATTCAGCTCAAACCAATTCGCGCCATGATCTCCGAGCTGTCTGATCGCATCTGGGGCCGCCTGGGGCTCAGCGCTGTCCGGGCGGTGCCTCTGGAGGAGCCGCGCGCGCCTAGCCTCGAGGCCGACCGAACTGCGCCTGGACCCGCGAGCTGCGGCTGCGCCCTCTTCCTGGGCAGCAGGTCTTCACCATCGACGCCATGCGGCTGCTGGTGGACCGGCTACAAGACCTGCTGGCCATTCGGCTGCCCTTCCTCGCCAAGGTCAGCTTCCAGATCCTGCTGACGCGCCCGGCCGTAAACGACGAGGACGAGGACAGGGTGGAGCTCACGCTCTACTACCTCAGGCTGGCGCCGTGGATCGTGAGGCCCGCGCCTCCGTCGGCCCGCGCCGGAACCATGATGGCGGCCATCAGGACGAAGTTCGAGGTCGCGCTCGAGCGCTCCCGCTTCCCCGAGTCCGACTGGACCGTCGTGGGCATCACGGCCGCGTATTTGCTGACTGCGCCCTCGCAGCAGCTGGCCGACATGCCCGCGCCCCCGCCGCCCAACGAGGCGGGAGGCTGCTGGAGCTGCCCAAGACCCTGGCAAAGAAGAAGGCCATCTGGAACCCTCAGAACGAGGACCACCGCTGCTTCATGCGGCGCGTCCTCACCCACTGCCTCGGGGTCGAAGGGCTCAAGGAAGAGGACCGTGAGCTGCTCGGGCTCCTTCTTCTACCCCGAGCTGGCCCACCGCCGAGGACCGCGCCCCCCGGGCTGGCAGCCCGCTCTGGCCGACGCGGGGGTGGACTTCTCTGGCCTGCCGACGGACCGCCCCGTGGGCTTCGACGACATCGACGCCTTTGAGCTCCGCAACGCCTGGAGGTCTTCGTCTTCGTGTGGCAGCGAACCCTGTGGGCGGACGGGCTGGAGTACTACCACGTCCTCCAGCAGCGCGCCCCGAGCGGCACGGGCGTCGTCCAGCACACCGTGCTGCTTCAGCGGCCACTTCAGCCTGATCCACAACTTCCAGGCGCTGGCCAGCAGACGGGAGCCACGCCCACCAACGCTGGCGGCAGCAAGGAGTACAAGTGCCCAAGGCGCATGGCCCAGCGCCACCGCGCCGCCCAGTGCTATCGAGAGATAGCCGGGCGCACTCGGAAAGTCTTCGGCCGCTGCTGCATGAACCCCGACAAGTTCAGGAGCACGAACGCCTACGTGGACCCGGCCAAGTTCGAGCGGGCCGTGGGCAAGAGCTCCGTGACGAACTTCGAGTTCCAAATCAACGACTCGGAGGGGTTCCTGGCCTTCGTGGAGACGCTCAAGACGAACCGCAGCAAGGCCTGCATGAGCGTGGCCACCCAAGTCGGCGCCCGCACGCTGCAGCTCTCCAAGCTCATGATGAAGGCCTACTACCTCCACATGAGGAGGCTCTTCCCGAAGATGAGACTGCACGGACACCGACTCCGTGATGGCGCAGATCTTCAAGCTGCAGAACACGCCATGGCCGAGGCGAACCTGAACGGCGCCACCCTCTTCGACGTGGCCGGCAGTCCAAGGACCGCGAGGGACCTGAGCGCGCTCTCGGCAGCGGCGCGCGCCAAGGCCATCAAGATGATGGAGCAGCTGGCAAGCTCGGCGACGAGACCTTCCCTGCCAGGATCCTGGAGTACGTCGGCCTGCGCTCCAAGATGTACAGCATCCTCACGGCCCAGCCCGACGGAGCGCGCAAGGAGAAGCGCAAGATCAAGTGCCCAAGAAGGCGGTGACCAACGTCCGGCATCTCGAGTACAGGGAGGTGCTGGAGGAAGGCAGCAAGCGCAGGGCGGCAGCCGCGCGCACGAGATCGCCGTGGAGACCGTCTACGGCCTCTGTAAGGAAGGAAATCTGTCAGGAAGGAAATCTGCCAGGAAGGAATTCTGTCAGGAAGCGGGCTCTACCAGGAAGGAGTTCTGTCCGGAAGGAATTCTGTCAGGAAGGAATTCTGTCAGGAAGGAATTCTGATAGGAAGGGGGAGTCAGCTTTGGAGTTGTGTGTGATGCTGTCTTCTTCTTTTGGGGGGAATGGTGTGAGAAATTGGAAGCTGACTGACGCCACTTGACGACAATGTCAAGTGTACCTTGAATCCCTGAGAAATCTACCATGTGTAGCTTTTGTGCGTTGTAAAAGGAGAAAACATCATCATTGCCATAATGTCCAATGTTTTTTCTTTAAACCCACAAACTACAAACTTTCCCTGGTTGATCCTGCCAGTAGTCATATGCTCATATGCTTGTCTCAAAGACGGTCATCAACACTTGGCCACATCCAGTGTGGACACGAGGGTCGACTTGGCATGTGTACAATTTCTTTTGCCGCCTGCAGCCACTCTTTGCACCGTCGTTGCCTCGCTTCCCCTCGCGCCGACGATGTCTGCCCCTGCGGGCGCTTTGCTGCGCACGAGCGCCCGAGGAAGGTGCCGGTGACGCCCACGTAGTCGTTGTCGGCCGCGCTGACGTACATCACCAAGTTGGAGGCCGTGCCCAGCCTGTACCGGCAGCCGAAGGAGTAGCGTCTCCCCGGCGTCAGGGTGTAGGTGCGGACGATGTTCCAGGCAAAGGCGCTCAGGGTCATGGCGTAGCCCTCCAGCTGGAAGCCTTCCACCAGCTCTGGCTGTTGGAGCGCACCAGAAAATTTCCTGACGTGGTGAGCGTAGCTCTCTCTTTAGAGGGAGTTTCCCAAACGGATTCTATTCCACCTGGTAGGCTCCTGACACTCGTCCGTCCAGGAAACGACCTCGTCCTGCGAAGGATTCAAAACCTAAAACGCTGCGTGCAGGCGTGTGGCTGCAACATAACGACCCCGAGATATGCTTGCAATTTGGCTCCAGGTTGCATTTCAAGCGAGCCAACCTTTGCAGGGCTAAGAAAAAAACCAAAAAAAAAGAAAAAAAATGTCCCAAAAAAGGGGTCCCAGAAAAAAAGAGAAAAGGGGTTTCCTTTGGCAAAGCTTGACATTGCTTGATATGCAACCTGGAGCCAAATTGCGGCGCATATCTCGGGGTCGTTATGTTGCAGCCACACGCCTGCACGCAGCGTTTTAGGTTTTGAATCCTTCGCAGGACGAGGTCGTTTCCTGGACGGACGAGTGTCAGGAGCCTACCAGGTGGAATAGAATCCGTTTGGGAAACTCCCTCTAAAGAGAGAGGTTGCACTGTTATTCTTGCTCAAGACTGGATGAAGAATGGATCAATTCGATCCTTTGTTGCACAAACCTAATCCATTTTTGCCGCAATATTGCGAAGTCTTTAACAAGGCAGCCTGCGGTTGTCCAAGTTCCTTGTCCAAGTTCCCCGGGCGAACTTGGACAAGTGGCTCTGCAAGAGGAAAACACGTGATAAAATTTGTCCAAGTTCCTTGTCCAAGTTCTTGTCCAAGTTCGGGTTTCCGCCGGGGTGAGGCACACGGAATCGGGGCTTCCCTGGAATCGGAGCCTGCCTGGAATCGGGGCGCAACAGTGAGAGAGCTTGTAACACGGCAGCCCGCAGTTGTCCAAGTTTCTTGCCCAAGTTCCCCGGGCGAACTTGGACAAGTGGCTCTGCAAGAGGAAAACACGTGATAAAACTTGTCCAAGTTCCTTGTCCAAGTTCTTGCCCAAGTTCGGGTTTCCGCCCTGGGCCACGAAGTTGTGGAATCGGGGCCTGCCTGGAATCGGGGCGCTCCTGCTCGGACACTTATACTACTCTTTTTAATAACAAGACAACCAGAAGAAGAAAATATTAGGGTAAGAGAATTCTCTTCCGGAGGAACCTGAACTTGGACAAGAACTCGGACAAGGAACTTGGACAAATTTTATCACGTGTTTTCCTCTTGCAAAGCCACTTGTCCAAGTTCCCCCGCCGAACTTGGACAAGGAACTTGGACAACTGCTGGCTGCCTTGTTATTATCTACATGGGCCCAGGCTGGAATCGAACTTGCTCCACTTGGCTTCGAAATCTACGCCTTAGCCATTGCGCTATGGCCCCTTTGCTCTTTAGCGACACTGTGCGCCTGACCTGCCCGCCCGGAGGAGTGTGGCGCCGAAGTCTACAGACGAAGATTCGCAATTTCAGCAACACCATTTTTCCTTGCTTCGAAACATCCGACCTGGTCTGCACTGAAAAAGTCTAAAAGCGCCCACTTCGGATTGCACTTGACTCGGGTTGAATTTAAGGGCTGGAAGCAAGAGCTCATGCTACGCCACTCCTGATACATCCAAGGAATTGGGAATTTGAGTGGCTAGAATTGGCGGCAATTTGTGCAGAAACCTAATTCTGAGCCGCGAGGCTCTTGATACATCTGAGGACCAGGATTAGAATTTGAGTGGCTAGAATTCGAGTGGCTAGAACTCCTGATACATCTAAGGACCAGGATTGGAATTTGAGTGGCTAGAATTCGAGTGGCTAGAACCGGCAATTTGTGCAGAAACCTCATTCTAAGCCGCGAGGCTCCTGATACATCTAAGGACTAGGATTGGAATTTGAGTGGCTGGAATTCGAGTGGCTAGAACCGGAAATTTGTGCAGAAACCAGAATTCGAGTGGCTAGAACGAGCATTCGAGTGGCTAGAACCGGCAATTTGTGCAGAAACCTAATTCTAAGCCGCGAGGCTCCTGATTGGAATTTGTGGCTAGAATTCGAGTGGCAGTGGCTAGAATTCGAGTGGCTAGAATCGGCAATTGAGTGGCCAGAATTCAATTACCAGATCGGCAATTTGTGCAGAAACCGCCACTCGAATCCGAGGTGATTCGGTTCCGAAGCGATTTGAAGGACAGCCACTTGATTCTGGAACCGCGGCAGCACCTTTGCTCATTGCTTTGAATCAATCCGCCTGAACCACCGCATAAAGGCATCTCAGCGATCACTTCAATTTGCACTAGTGTACCGTCAACTAAGAAGAAGGCACCTTTGCTCCTTGCTTCGGATGATGCGGCATGAGCCAGACAATCCAGGTGTTGCAGCGTTCACTTCAAATTGCACTAGTGCAGGGTCAACTTCAAAGGAACCAGGGAGGAATGGAACCTCTCCCTTCAGCTCCGGAAGCTGCGCCTTTGCCAATTAGACAACGGCCTCTTGCTCTCTGGGTGTGGCTGGTGCGTGTCTTCGCGCCACCTGCTGGTGCTAACAAGGCAGCCTGCAGTTGTCCAAGTTCCTTGCGCAAGTTTGTTGGGGGAACTTGGACTTGTCCTCCCCTGGCAAAAGGAAAACACGTGATAAAAATGTGTCCAAGTTCCTTGTCCAAGTTCGGCTTGGACGCCTAGACTCAAGCAGAAGCCAACGCCTACAAGTGGCAGCGCCCAAAAAAAATGAGACAAGAAAGGCCCGCTGTCCCTCTTCGTCGTTTTTGACGTTGAGTGACAGCGCAAAAAAAACAGCAAAAACACGGAAAAATGGACTTGTTCCAGAGGAAGCCAGAACGGCCTAATCCGGAATGCTCAGCCGCTCCGCAAGCTCTGCCGTGGCCGCGCGTGCAATCTCGTTGCACAGCGCAGCAGGAACGCTGTAGAGCAGCTCGCGTGTCTGGCTGACCCTCTCGTACTGCCCCTCCATCAGCCGGGGCCCCCGCTGCGCGGCGCGGAGGTGCCTGCCGTCCTGCCACGCGCCGCAGCGACTGCCGGGCCTGCACAGGCCTCGCCTTGGCCTCCAGCGCCCGGTGGCCGGGTTCTCAACAACCCACATGAGCGGGTCAAAGCGCGCAATGATCTCAAGGGCGCTGAGCACCAGCGCGTCGCCCTCCAGGAGCCGCCGCGGGCGCGTCGTCAGCGCGCGGCTGTGTTCCGTGCAGACCGGGCTGGCCCAAACCATGTCGAAGTGCCCCGGCGGAAACGTCGTGTAGTCCCAGCTCCAAATGTCGCAAAGGATTGTGGGCTCAAATTTCGACACGATGTCCAGCGAGACGACCTCCCACCCCGCCGCCTCGAAGGCCCTGCCCACCGACTTGGTGCCGCAGAAAAGCTCCAGGAGTCTCGGCATTTTTAAAGAGCAAGATCACCGCCAGCGCGACGACCAAGAAGACTCGCGCGTTCATCGGACCGGATTTTTTTCTCCGCGAGATAAAAAGCCGAACTTTGCAACCATGAAGCTTGCACTCGGGCTGGACGTTCAGACCAATGTCAAGGGGGGGAAATTCATGTCCATAGAGGACTCCCATCAGGGCGCGCTGGTGTGCGTGGAGGTGCTGTGGGAGCCCGGCAACTTCCAGGACGGGGCCAAGAGGGTCGGAGTGTGCTTTGCGAGCAACACCGACCTGGAGCTGTGGACGGACAAGGTGGAGCAGGGCGTCATTGACAACATGATCGTCTTCCAGAAGCCCTTTCCGGGGGCTGCCCGCACCGAGCTTGAGAGCCAGCTGCAGCGCGCCGTCAAGGTGAGCGCCAAGGGCAAGCACGTCAAGTGCAAGATTGACTTGGAGCGCTGCCTCTTCTGGGACCCGGCCGGCAACCGCGTGTCGCGCCCCGCGGAGTTCTTGCGTCGCAAGGGCCGCGCGCTTGTGGAGGCCCGGCACGTGTGGCTGATGGGCAGGCAGTGGGGCGTGCTCTTTGAGGCGCGCCACCTCATGCTGAGCCCGTGGAGGCGCCGTGCTGCCCGTTCGGCTAGGCCGCCTCCAGCAGCTCGGAGCTCGTCGCCTTTGAGGCGCCCACGTACAGGTGGCGCAGCGTGAGGTGGCATGACTCCAGGTCCAGGCGTGGAGGGTGAGGCCCAGCTGCGTGGCTCGGCCGGGTGGCCCGCAGCAGCTCCTGGTTCTTGAGCCGCACGCCGTTGTCCAGCCTCACTCCGTCCGGCTCCACTTCCGCCACGGCCACAAAGAGCCCCTTGGGTATCTTTCCGCCGGCCCCAATGAGGCGCAGCCCCGGCCACACCCTCATGCTCTGCGGGCTGTTTTGTGTTGCAGTACACCCATTGGTTGTTTGACAACACCCCAAATCTATGTGGATGACCTGCGTCTCCAATTGGAGCAGCTTTGAGGTTTGGGGCGCCAGGGCCCGGTTCGCCGCTGCGTTGACGGCCATGCGCTTGCTGTGGCTGATGACCAGCGTGGTGTCCGGCCACCCGGGCTGGGAGGGGTAGAGCTCCTTCAGCCTCGCCTTGGCCTGCTCCAGCGGCCGGCAACTGCCGGAAGTCTCCCAGCAGCAGGAACTTCACGTCGGCGTTCAGCCCCACGCAGGCCAGGTCCGCCCAGAGCGCCATGTCCAGCTGCGTGATCTCCTCCACCACCAGCCAGTCCAGCTTTTGCGCGCTGCCCCCGCGCACGTACCTGCGCACCCAGTGGTCGGCCGTCTGCGCCCCCAACCCCGCCCTGCTCTCGCAGCCTGGGTCCGGGCCAGGTGCGTCTTTCCGGCCCGTGAGCAGCAGGGAGTTGCCCGCCAGGCAGTGGTTGACAGGGTCGTCCGTCTCGTTCCACCTCCGTTGTTTGGGGCGCTCCGCCTCCATGCGCGGCGCCCTGCTGCTGCCCAGCAACGGCTTCGTCTCTTCTACGCGGTAGACCGGCGTGCCGTCCGGGTGGCGCAGCGCCTCCAGCGCCCGCAGCCGCTCCGTGAAGCGCTTCGGCAGCCGCTGCGTCAGCAGGCAGTCCGTCTTCACCTGTGCGAGGTAGCGCGGCGGCGCGTCCAGGATGCGCCGGGCCTTGGCCACCATGCAGTGCTCAAAGCCCAGCACCGCGTCGTGGATGGGGCGGTAGGTGCCGTTGCTCAGCAGCCTCCTGGCGTAGACGAAGTCCCACACCATGCCCCCCTCGTAGGCGAAGGCCTGAGAGAAGTCCGCGCCGCGCCGTCCAGCTCGCTGCTGCTGCTGCGCACGCTGTAGACCACCTCCGTGCTGCGCGCCCACAGGCCTATCATCGCGTGCACGCTGAGCTTGGCCATGTGCTCCTCGCCGTCGGGCCACGCGGCGTCCATGCGCTCCAGCGCGCGCCGCAGCGTCGCCGCGTCCACGTGGCTCCGCGCGGAGATGCCCAACACAATGTGGTCCCAGCGGCAGACGCCCAGGTCCAGCATCGCGGCCAGCGAAACCTTCGGGTACCAGCCGGGCCCCACGTACGGCAACAAATTGAGGCAGGACTGCCTCGCGTCGCAGCAGCCCTCCACAAAGCCCAGGTCCGGCAGCACGCCGTCCACGGGCTCAACGCCGTCGGCCGGGCACAAGATCGGCAGGGGGAAGGGGGCGTTGGCCAGCCCGTTGCGCCTGCAGCGCACCACGTCCACGCCGACCAGCAGAGCGTCTCTCTGACACGCCTGCGGCTCTCCAGCTGGTGGGCTGCGCGCTCTCTCTCAGCGTCTTCTCGCTGTGGCAGTCGCCGCACAGCGCCTGCAGAGTCTGCACGCTGCCCGCAAAGGCCTGCCGCGCCGGCACCACGTGGCCCAGCCCGCAGGTGCCGGCCGTCAGCCCGCAGCCGCACAGGGCGCACTTGCCGTCCTGCCCGGCCAGGGTCTTCTGCCTCTCCGCCGCGCCGGGCACCTCTCGTTTCGCCTTGAGCAGCTTCAGGAAGATCTTGTGCGCCAGCCCGGCCAGCCGCTGGCCCCGGTACTCCCGCCCCAGCGCCTCTGCAGCACCTCGCGCTCCTCCGGCAGCTCTCGGATCCTCGTGCCCCGCCTCAGCCTCAGCCCGCAGTACTGCGCCGGGCTGCTGATGGCCACCTTGGGGCTCTCGCCGACGGCCATGAGCTGCCGCCTCGCCTCGCGCAGGTCCTCGCACCAGAACAGCCCCGGCTGCACGTCCGCGGCGTCAAAGCGCCTCCACTCTTGGATGGGCAGGGTCTGCCTCGCCTCGCCCCGGTAGAGCACGCGCGCCGCCTGCCGCTCCAGCACCCGCTTCACGGCCCTGTACATGTAGCAGTGCCCGTCGAAGGCCAAGAAGCACACGGTGCGGTGCTCCTTCAGCGCCGTCGTAGCTGTCCACCAGGTCGCCCTGCGAGCTCAGCACGCGCATGGGGGCGTTGCGCCACACGCAGAACTCTCGCACCTCCTCGGCGGAGATGCCGAGGCGCCTCCAGTCGTGGCGCAGCATGGCGTCGAAGTCGGCGCACACCTCCTCCACGCTCAGCTGCTGCAGCTCGGCCAGCTGCCGGGGCACGCAGAGCGGCTTGTCCTCGAAGGCGCTCGGCAGCACGTCCTCCTCGCAGGGCAGCTGGAAGCTCACGCTCCTCAGGCCCCTCATGCGCTGGCGCAGGAGCGTCTCCACCTCGGTCCTGGTGTTCCTGTAGTGCGTGCTCTGGGTGCTGACCACCCAGTGCCCCTCGGGGTCGAGGAAGTAGGTCTCGTCCGAGAGCTGCAGGATGGGGCCGCCCGGGTCTCCCAGCGAGGCCTCCACCTGCTGCCTGACCCGCTGCGCCACCTGCTCCTCCGTGAGGTGGGCCGGGTGCCTCGTCATGGCCCCGCCCAGCTCGTTCACCGGCAGCCAGTCCCTGCGCTCGTAGCCCGCCCCCGCGTTCCGCCCGCTGCGCCTCCTGCCCCGGATGATCACCGGCACGTGGACCAGGTACTCGTAGAACTTGTCGCGGAAGAAGCCCTTGCCCAGCTTGGTCAGCCGGCGCTCTCCGCCCTGCAAGGAGCGCACGAGCTTCTTCCGCCCGTTGCGCAGCAGGATGTAGTCGTTGGGCCCCTTGCGGATGAGGGGCTGGTTGTAGTCGAAGTCCTTGCTGGGAGGCCGCAGGCCCAGGTGAGAGTAGTAGTGCTGCCCCGCCCGGGTCAGCTGCCCGTCCGCGCGCGAGAGCAGCGCGTAGGCCCCGGGTCCGCGCCGCAAGTTCAGCACGACGGCTCCATCCGCCCCCGTGCGAGCCCGGGCGCCGCCGTCCGCGGCCTCCGTGATCTGTTGTCGTTGTCTTGCCCAACTTGCCATTCTTTTTTTTACGGGGCCATTTTTTTGTCGGTTGGACGCGCCGCGGTTCTGGGGACGCCTCTGAGATTGGAAAAACGCAGTTGGGCGGACCCGGGAGGAATCGAACCTCAAAGTCTTTTCCCGAAAGCATGGCGAAGGGTTCTTCCGCTGGGTTCACTTGAGTTGTTCTCATGAGAGTCATTACAAGGTGTCATTGCAAGGAATCATCATCATGAAAGTCAATGCAATGAGTCATTGCAAGGAGTCATTGCAAGGAGTCATTGCAAGGAGTCATTGCAAGGAGTAATTGCAAGGAGTCAGTGCTAGGAGTCATTGCAAGGAGTCATTGCAAGGAGTCATTGCAAGGAGTCATTGCAAGGAGTCATTGCAAGGAGTCATTGCAAGGAGTCTTTGCAAGGAGTCATTGCAAGGAGTCATTGCAAGGAGTCATTGCAAGGAGTCATTGCAAGGAGTCATTGCAAGGAGTCATTGCAGGGAGTCATTGCAAGGAGTCATTGCAAGGAGTCATTGCAAGGAGTCATTGCAAGGAGTCATTGCAAGGAGTCATTGCAAGGAGTCATGAGAGTCATTGCGAGCTGCGCGTGGAGTCAAGTGCAAGTTGCAAGTGCAAGGAGTCAAGTGCAAGTTGCAAGTGCAAGGAGTCAGGTGCAAGTTGCAAGTGCATGGAGCCAAGTGCAAGTTGCAAGTGCATGGAGTCAAGTGCAAGTTGCAAGTGCAAGGAGTCAAGTGCAATTGACTTGCGAGGAGTTAAAATCTCTTCTTAGGGCGGCGGGGTAGTGCCGACGACACTACACGAAAATCGACCCTCTGCGGGGATCGGCGTGGTCGAGGTGCAAAAACTCATGTTTTTTGCGATTTCTAAAGTTCCCGCGCGACCCTCTGCGGGGATCGGCGTGGTCGAGGCGCAAAAACCCATGGTTTTTTGCGATTTCTACGCTGCTCGCGCGACCCTCTGCGGGGATCGGCGTGGTCGAGGTGCAAAACCCATGGTTTTTTGCGATTTCTGCGGTGCTCGCGGTTTAGGGTTTAGGGTTTAGGGTTTAGGGTTTAGGGGACCCTCTGCGGGGATCGGCGTGGTCGAGGTGCAAAAACCGATGGTTTTTTGCGATTTCTAAAGTTCCCGCGCGACCCTCTGCGGGGATCGGCGTGGTCGAGGTGCAAAAACCCATGGTTTTTTGCGATTTCTAACATGCTCGCGCGACCCTCTGCGGGGATCGGCGTGGTCGAGGTGCAAAAACTCGAGGTTTTTTTTGATTTCTGCGGTGCTCGCGCAACCCTCTGCGGGGATCGGCGTGGTCGAGGTGCAAAAACCGATGGTTTTTTGCGATTTCTAAAGTTCCCGCGCGACCCTCTGCGGGGATCGGCGTGGTCGAGGTGCAAAAACTCGAGTTTTTTTGCGACTTTGGTTGTTCGAACTGGTCCTCGGGAGTTGTCTCGTGGTTCGCGCGCCTGCTCCCGGGCCGGCCGGTCGCGGGTTCGATTCCTCCCTGGTCCGCGGGCGGGCGTCGCAAGACGCAACTTGCATTTTAAAGCAACTTGCGCAGACCAACTTGCACCGACCAGTTTGCGCAGAGCGCCTTGCCTAGAGCAACTTGCGCAGAGCAACTTAAACAGAGCAACTTGCACAGAGCAACTTGCACAGAGCAGCTTGCACAGAGCAACTTGCAGGGAGCGCAATTTGCACAACTTGCGCAGAGCAACTTACGCAGAGCAACTTGCACAGAGCAACTTGCACAGAGCAGCTTGCACAGAGCAACTTGCAGGGAGCGCATTTTGCACAGAGCAACTTGCAGGGAGCCACTTGCAGGGACCAACTTGCCGGAGCAACTTGCGCGGAGCAACTTGCGCAGAGCAACTTGCACAGTGCAACTTGCGTAGAGCAACTTGCGCAGACCAACTTGCACCGACCAGTTTGCGCAGAGCACCTTGCCTTGTGCTGTCTCGCGCCAACTTGCACATATTGCAACTCGCACAGAGCAACGTGCAGGGAGCCACTTGCAGGGACCAACTTGCCGGAGCAACTTGCGCGGAGCAACTTGCGCAGAGCAACTTAGTGCAACTTGCGTAGAGCAACTTGCGCAGACCAACTTGCACCGACCAGTTTGCGCAGAGCACCTTGCCTGGTGCTGTCTCGAGCCAACTTGCACACACTGCAACTCGCACAGAGCAACTTGCGCAAAGCAACTTGCGCAGAGCAACTTGCGCATGTGCCAGGCCGGGGTTAAACAAGTTTGCCGCACATCGTGGGGAGTTATGCTTTCAGGCCACTCACCCTGTAGGAGTTTGACGCAAGGAGTTCTCATCATTAAAGAAGTTGCGGGGAGCATGGCGCACACGGCTTATTTACGGGCATGGCGCACACGGCTGGTTGTTATGTGGCACCTTGCGGATGATCATCGAGATTTGGCAAACAGAAGTCATGGAGCTCGAAGTAGCTAGGCTTCAGGCTGGCGCGGCCCAGCATGGCAAAGCGTGGCTGCAGCAAGAGATGGCGGCCAAAGCCCAACCCCAACTTCGCGCACTCGCCCGACGGCTGGATGTGCGCCAATGGGTCGCAGGCAGCAACGTGACCAAGGCAGACCTAGCTGCCGCTGTCGTGGAGAAGCTGCGCCCACAGGCCAGGCCACAGGCCAGGATCGAAATCTGGAGAGTTTTGCTGGTGTTTGTTTTGCTGTGCTGATTGTTGCCAGGAGAGCAGCAGCTTGCGCAGAGCAACTTGCAGAGCAACTTCCGCAGCGTAACTCGCGCAGAGCAACTTGCACGGAGCACTTTGCGCAACTTGCGCAGAGCAAGTTGCACAAAGCACTTGTGCAGAGCAACTTGCGCGCAGGGCACGTGCCCAAGCAGCTGTTGCGGCATATGTGCGTGCATGCGTGCGCGCGGTTGCATTTTTCTGTTGGTTTGTGTGTGTGTGTGTGTGTTGTGTGTGTGTGTGCTGTGTGTGTGTGTGTGTTTGTGTTTGCGCTTCCTGCGGGTCTGTGCGTGCGTGCGTGAATGAGGAGCGAACTGTAATACTTGTTTTTTGTATGGCAAATCATGTTCTTTTTTCTGGCAAATGGGTGTGGGTGCGAGGACAGGCGCTGATGGCCAACATGGTCCAGCTGGTGGCACGAGCTCTGGTTCCTCGCAGTTTCCTCAACCTCCACGCGGAAGCCAAGGGCAGTCTGCGACTGCGCGCAGCACAGACGGATTGCGATCTCCTTGTGATCGGCAGCCACACTGCGCGAACTGGCGCCGTAACGAGAATGATTCGAAGCTCGGCTTGGAGAAGAAGCTGCAGTACCTCTTTCTCTACGCAGCGGAAGCCCGAAGTCTGACTTGCATGCGGCACTACGTAGAAGTAGCACACGCACGCAGTTCCAGCTGAAAGTCGCAAATTTTAAGTGCAAAAGTAGTACGCGGAGTACATTCCCGCACCTCCAGCTCCAAAATCACAAGAGTAGTACGCGGAGTACATTCCTGCAGCTCCAGCTGCAAAACTTGCGCCGAGCAACTTGCGCCGAGCAACTTGCGCAGAGCAGCTTGCGCAGAGCAACTTGCAGAGCAACTTCCGCAGCGTAACTCGCGCAGAGCAACTTGCACAGAGCACTTTGCGCAGCGCAACTTGCACAGAGCAAGTTGCACAAAGCACTTGTGCAGAGCAACTTGCGCGCAGGGCACGTGCCCAAGCAGCTGTTGCGTGCATATGTGCGTGCATGCGTGCGCGCGGTTGCATTTTTCTGTTGGTTTGTGTGTGTGTGTGTGTGTGCGTGTGTATGTGTGTGCGTTTGTGTTTGCGCTTCCTGCGGGTCTGTGCGTGCGTGCGTGAATGAGGAGCGAACTGTAATACTTGTTTTTGTTTGTCTGGCAAATCATGTTCTTTTTTCTGGCAAATGGGTGTGGGTGCGAGGACAGGTGCTGATGGCCAACATGGTCCAGCTGGTGGCACGAGCTCTGGTTCCTCGCAGTTTCCTCAACCTCCACGCGGAAGCCAAGGGCAGTCTGCGACTGCGCGCAGCACAGACGGATTGCGATCTCCTTGTGATCGGCAGCCACACTGCGCGAACTGGCGCCGTCACGAGAATGATTCGAAGCTCGGCTTGGAGAAGAAGCTGCAGTACCTCTTTCTCTACGCAGCGGAAGCCCGAAGTCTGACTTGCATGCGGCACTACGTAGAAGTAGCACACGTAGACCCCGGATGTAGGTCGTGCCAAAAAACGGCGCGTGACTGGGCTGCGAAGACTAACAAGCTTCGCTTGCGATGTTCTGCTTTCGGGCCAACCGTGGTCTAGTTTTGGAACAGCTCAGCCAATGAGACAAGCATATGACTACTGGCAGGATCAACCAGGTTTCTTTTTTGCATGCTGCTTTGTCACCCGTTTGGAATCCAGCCCGTGAGACTATTGGCAGGATCAACCAGGTTGCATTTTTTTTTGCGCCAGAAATGCTTGCAAGGAAGCTCTCTGCAATCCAGCGGAACTTGGGCAAGTGCCTTCATTAAACAATTTGCAGTTTCTGACTCTCGAACCGCTACTACGACATGACACGACATGACAGCAGGACATCAACAGCATGAGCACGCGTACCACCAGCACGTGCAACAACAGCAGCAGCACAGGTAGGAAGCGCATTCGCAATGGCAGATCTGGGCGCTTGGAAATCCCTCCAGGAGGCCGTCATCGCAGGATCCGCGCAGGCAGATCGCCTAGCAGCGAGGGTGATGGCCGTGCGGAGCTCCTTGGCAAGCTCATCCAGGCATCGGGAGCAGCGGACTGGCAGGAGCTCGCTGCGAAGATGGGGGCATCGGAGGACAGGTTGTGTGTGTGTGTGTGTGTGTTTTTTGTTGGGCTCTCTTTTTTTGACGTTTTGCAATGTTCTTAAAAAACTCCAGACCCGTTGGGCGAGTCAGTACTTAAAAAAACATCGCCCTCCTCCAGAGCTGTTGGGCGAGTCAGTACTTAAAAAAAATCACACCTCCAGAGCCGTTGGGCAAGTCAGTACTAAAAATAATCGCACCTCCAGAACCGTTGGGCGAGTCAGTACTAAAAATAATCGCACCTCCAGAGCGGTTGGGCGAGTCAGTACTCAAAAAAATGCACCCCTCCAGAGTCGTTGGGCGAGTCAGTACTTAAAAAAATGCACCCGTCCAGAGCTGTTGGGCGAGTCAGTACTAAAAAAATCGCACCCCTCCAGAGTCGTTGGGCGAGTCAGTACTAAAAAAATGCACCCCTCCAGAGCCGTTGGGCGAACCAGTACTAAAAAACCCTCTCGACTCGTTGGAAGCGCCCACCCCAGCGCCCTTGCGCTGCTGTGCCGCTGAGCGCTGCGGAGCTCAGGGAAGTGCCCATTGTTGAGCTCTTCGGCCTCGTTCACGAAGAGGACTTCACCGTGGAAGGGTCCGGAAGGCTTACAGGCGACTCACTCTCATGTGCCACCCTGATAAGTATGGGACGCCGACGCCTACGAGGAGGCTTGCGAACCGGGTGTTTTGACAATCTACAAGATTTTCAGGGCTTCAAGAGCTCCGAAACGGGCAACGTCAGCACCAGCTCCAAAGCCAGCACCACCAGCCTCGAAGCCAGCACCAGCTCCAAAGCCAGCACCAGCTCCAAAGCCAGCACCAGCTCCACAGCCGGCGCCGCCAAAGCCAGCACCAGCTGCAAAGCCGGCACAGCCAGCCGGCGCCAGCTCCTGAGCCAGCACCAGCTCCAAAGCCGGCGCAGCCAAAGCCGGCACCAGCTCCTGAGCCAGCACCAGCTCCAAAGCCGGCACCAGCTCCTGAGCCAGCACCAGCTCCAGGAGGCTTGGCTTGCCATCGAGAACAGGACCAACCCACCGGGCTCCGCCCCTCAGGACATTGAGTGGGAGATGGTCTTTGAGCCCATCAACCCGGAGCAGATTTTGCACTTTCTGGATCGGGAACGAGAATGGTCCGCTGTTTGTGGAGCTGGACTACCTCTACAGGCGCTGCGAGTACGTGAACGGCGTGGGGTACTGTGTCAGGGTGGTTCTGTGGCACCTCCCGCACGCCCACAGCTTCAGTGGGCGTCGCTACTTGGGGCTCTTGCCCTGGGGCACTTACCCGAGCAAGGACCCTGACCTCTTGCTCTGCATGCAGAACGAGGTCTTCAAGGGCATCCCCCGCACTTTCCTGGGCAGGAGCGCTTTTGCAGCGTCCAAGCTGGTGAAGCAGTGGCTCGCACCCCCCCTGCACTGGCGCAATGGGTCCACGTGGACGTGGACATGTGCTTCAGCTACAGGGCCAACCGCATCAAGAATGAAGGCAACTTTCCCGACGGCTTCACCCTGCACCTGGAGCTTGGGAATGTGGAGACTTGCGACCAAGCCCTTCTGCCCTTCTGCGAGCTTTTCAAGAAGGGCGCGGCGTCCGACCAGCCGGCGATGAGCTTCAAGAAGCAGGTGAAGCGACTCCTGCTAGCCATGTCCAACGGTTCCGGTGCGGGGAACTGGCTCCAGAACGCTGGCATCCACGTCTCCAGCGAGGAGCTCAAAGACTTCGAGAACTCGCAGCTGCTGCGCACGTGGAAAGCGGAGACCCGGAAGTACCACGCCGTCGTGAGCAACCGCCATCCCGACTTGCTGCAGTTCTACAAGTCCCAGAACAAGTGGTACCCTGAGTGCAGTGTCACCAACGCCTTGGACGAGCGGGATGAGAGGCTTGGTGTGGACAGTTTGATGCAACTGGCCGAGCGAGTTCATGACATTCCCATTGCTTCCGTCGAGCATGACGGAGTGGTCTTCTGGTTCAAGCGGGAGTCCTACAACGAGGCCAACCTGATGGCCCAGGTCAGGAGAGTGTCCCAAGGCTTGGCCTTCGCCGTCAAAGCGCTACGCAACCCTGTGGAGCTGGCCAGAGAGCTCTACCCGACTTGGGGCTTCAAGCGGGTGTCTGGCCTCGACTCGATTGCCTTCCTGGACAACTGGCAGGTGGCCAAGTCGGCAGTCGGGACGAACACATTCAGGGAGACCAGCCACTCCTTCACACTCGTTCTTGGATTTTTACAGCGACATCCTCTTCAAGAACGCCGACGACGTAGTGGAGCTCTTCACCACGCACGGGGTTTGGATTTCGTGCCGGAATGTGAAGGACCTGGACGACGCGATTGCCAGCGATTGCAAGTGGCTCTGGTTCTAGGCCAGGTGAAATGCCCCGCGTGCCACCGACACCATTCAACGATGACGCCTGGCACAGCGCCCGGCGCGAGGCCATTCTGAAGGGTGCCTCTCGCTCAGAGTCGCAGCCCCTGGACCCAGTGCCGCTTCAAGCTGCTCTTTCCGCCAGCCGAGGACGACCCCCGCTCAGTGGCAAACTTTCTCGCCGACGAGATGCGTCCCGCTCAGCCCGGTGACCGGTTGTACATGCGGACCAACTTCCCCTACAAACCCTTCGAGGTGTCCGACGCGACGGAACGCATCGTGGACGACTTTATGGAGCTCTACTTCAACTGGCACTTGGTTGGATCGGGTCTGCTAGATGGAGAGGAGGAGGATGGCGGAGAGGAGGTAAAGAGAGCCCTGGCGAAGGTCCGCATGTGCCCGGACCTGGAGTGGTTTCGTGGCCAGGCGGAGCAATGGGTTACCTTGGAGGAGGACGGTGCCATCAAGGGCTCCGCTGACAAGATGTTTTTCATTCGCAAGATGGACGCCAAGATCTTCTCCAGGACCGACAAGTTTGTGGGGTTTGTCTGCATCACCGGCCCACCAGGGGGTGGCAAGGGGACAGTCATCTACACGCTCCGCCGCTTTGGCGGCGATGGACGAGCCAATCTGTGCCACAACATGGGGGCCACCTACCTCTTCGACGACAGGGTCCGCGGGGCTGAGGACTGCAAGCTGGCCGGCAAGGCAGCGGGCTACTGCGACGAGTACCCGAATCGCAGCATCAACCCGGAGACCGTGAAACCGCTCATCTGCGCCAGGGGGGGTCAAGTCAGCGCCCGCTTCGGCGGGGCCAAGGAGGGGCAGGCAACTTCCATGGAGATCACAGCCACGCTCATTGGTGCCGGCAAAAACCACATCAGCATCCCCCCTGGAACCGTCGGGATGAGACAAGATCTGGGATCTCACCCCAGAGTACATTTTCGTGAACGAGGCACGGGGTTCCACTTTTTTAAGCAAAGTCTGAGCTCGTTCGTTCATGTCTTCCTTTCGTTTGCATTTTTTGACTCATCACAAAACCTCCCCCTCCAGGGCTGCGAGACGCTCCCCACGCACAAGCGCGGCAACGAGGCACTCCTCTGCAGCGGCGCGTTCGTGCCGGAGTACTTCTGGTTCATGAGTCGTGAACGACGACAGGATCGTCAAGGGGCGCACATGGTGGCCGCTGCCCCAAGCACTGTCCGTAGCCCCCTGTCATTGAGCAGCTCTTCCAAGAAGTCCCCAGGGCTCGACAAGGAGACAACAAACTCCTCGTGCAGAAGACTTTGAACTTCCTAGGCGCAGCGGGCAACACCGAGCACTTCTTCGCGAGGAACGGCATCAGCACAGAGCATGCAAGGAGCACCAGTGGCGCGCGACTCTACTCGGTGCTGGTTCGCATCTCCGAGTCCGGCAAGTCGTTTTTTGAGATTGAGGCAGAGCACGCGTGAGCAGGCGCTCTCCGAGTTTGGGAGCAAGAAGGTCGGGCGCGGGTCTTGACACACCTTTGCCACACTGCCAACCGCGGTCGACCCTGCACCCTAGGAGGAGCACGGAGTCGCTTCTTTCGTACAGTCATTTCCGTGCACGCTCGCTCACTGGTACAGAGGCGGGCTGCGCCATCGCACAGTTGTGGAAATGTCCAAAGAAACAGTCATAGCGCTGGCCGTGCTTGACACCCCGCCAAAAAAAGGACCCCTTTGGATCCAGTGAACCCTGAAATTCGTGTCATCAAGTCTGTTTTTTGCAAGGATTTTGAAACATCTTTTTTTTTGACAAAGGACTAGGTCTGTCAGGGTGAAAACGTCACTCCCCCCTTCAACCCACTGCGGGTTGTTGTGTTAGCGCCTGTGATCCAGTACCATCCACCCGCAGCCTCGAGCGGACCCGAACTTGGACAAGAACTTGGACAAGGAACTTGGACAAATTTTATCACGTGTTTTCCTCTTGCAAAGCCACTTGTCCAAGTTCGGCCAGGGAACTTGGACAAGGAACTTGGACAACCGCCGGCTGCCTTGTTACGCAGCCTCGAACACATGGTAACACGGCAGCCCGCGGTTGTCCAAGTTCCTTGTCCAAGTTCCCTGGCCGAACTTGGACATGGCTTTGCAGGAAAACACGTGATAAAATTTGTCCAAGTTCCTTGTCCAAGTTCTTGTCCAAGTTCGGGTCTCGGGGGTGGCTCGGAAAAAATGGCCCGACCTCACACACGGGAAGAAAAACTTGCAAGATCAATGCAAACCAAGCAAAATCATGCCATATCAATAATCGTGCAAAAACAAGTTAGCCATAGATCCAGGGAGATCAACACAATGCCTCAAACCATTTTTTCCAAAAAAGAACTAGTCGAGGGTCCTGCGCCTCGGAGGCGCCAGGAAGTCGTCCAGCTGCCTCACAGCTGCCGGCCTGCCCCGCCTCGTCAGTCGGCCTGCCGCGTTGCCGCTGCCCTGCGGCGCCGGCAGCGCCAGCTTCAGCAGGGTCTCCCGGCCCTCCGTGCTCCGGACGGTCATGGAGTCCACGGCTCGCAGCTGCTGCGCGTCGCCGCACTGAGGGTTGAAGCTCCTCGCCGCGTTTGTCGGGGCTTGGAAGGCGCCCGCGTCCTCCACCGCCTTCATGCGCCGGTCGGTGAGGTCCTTGTTGCGCTGGAACTTGTCGGCGTTGTCCTGCAGCAGCCGGAACTCGGTGGCCGGCTGCTTCTCCACGTCTTCCGGGGCGCCGTACACCGTCTCGTGCGGCCGGGCGTTGTAGGCCCCCACCGCCCGCTCAAAGTGGTCGCTCCACTGCCCGCCCTTGCGCGCCACCCTCGTGGCCAGGTCCTTCTTCAGCGTCTGGATGCCCCGGTCCACCACGGCCGTGGCGTTGCGGTCCTTGGGGCCTCTCTCTTTAGAGGGGGTTTCCCAAATGGATTCTATTCCACCTGGGAGGCTCCTAGCACTCGTCCGTCCAGGAAACGACCTCGTCCTGCGAAGGATTCGAAACCTAAAACGCTGCGTGCAGGCGTGTGGCTGCAAAATAATGACCCCTAGATATGCTTGCAATTTGGCTCCAGGTTGCATTTCAAGCGAGCCAACCTTTGCAGGGCTAAGAAAAAAACAAAAAAACAGAAAACAAGGGGTCCCAAAAAAAGGGGTCCCGAAAAAAATGGAAAAGGGGTTTCCTTTGGCAAAGCTTGACCTCGCTTGAAATGCAACCTGGAGCCAAGTTGCGGCGCATATCTAGGGGTCATTATTTTGCCGCCACACGCCTGCACGCAGCGTTTTAGGTTTCGAATCCTTCGCAGGACGAGGTCGTTTCCTGGACGGACGAGCGCTAGGAGCCTCCCAGGTGGAATAGAATCCATTTGGGAAACCCCCTCTAAAGAGAGAGGTTGCCAATATTGATCCATGGTTGACTCTCGTTGCCGCAACATTGATTCAAAATTGCTCCATAGTTGACTCTCGTTGCCGCAATGTTGCAACAAAATTGAACCAAAAACGCGTGTACGCCAAGCCGCTGAACCCCCACAGTCCCCCGGCTCCTTGCTATATGTGCTATATGCGCTATATGGTATAGAAGCCCGGTATCGAAGCCTGCCTGGCATTGAAGCCAAGCCGCCGAACCCCCACAGTCCCCCGGCTCCTTGCTATATGTGCTATATGTGCTATATGGTATCGAAGCCTGCCCGGCGTTGAAGCCGCGCCAAGCCGCTGAACCCCCACAGTCCTCCGGGTCCTTGCTATATGTGCTATATGTGCTATATGGCTCTTACACGCCAACCCGCTGAACCCCCACAGTCCCCCGGGCCCTTGCTATATGTGCTATATGTGCTATATGGCTCTTACACGCCAACCCGCTGAACCCCCACAGTCTCCGGGCTCCTTGCTATATACTATATGTTATCGAGACGCGCGTTAAAATACACTATATGTGCTATACAATGCATATTTGGTACATGTTGAGATGCTATGTCTATAGTATACAGCTCTGCGGCTTGCCTTGTAAGAGCCATATAGCACATATAGGACATATAGCAAGGAGCCCGGAGACTGTGAGGGTTCTGCGGCTTGCCTTGTAAGAGCCATATAGCACATATAGGACCTGTAGCAAGGACCCGGGGGAGAGTGGAGGTTCTGCGGCTTGCCTTGTGAGACCCATATAGCACATATAGCACATATAGCAAGGACCCGGGGGAGAGTGAGGGTTCTGCGGCTTGCCTTGTGAGACCCATATAGCACATATAGGACGTATAGCAAGGATCTGGGGGACTGTGAGGGTTCGGCGGCTTGGCATTGAAGCCTCCACCCCGGCCGCACCACCTGCCCGGCATCGGAGCCACGCCAGCCCGCCGATCATACGGATCATACGGTCATACGGCTTGGCACTGCGCCTAGCTCGCCCAACGTGGAGGCTTCGATACCGAGCGCGCCACATCCCTGCCCGGCATCGAAGCCCCGGCCGCACCACCTGCCCGGCATAGAAGCCAGCCTGCCGAGCCCGCGCCACCTGCCGCAACTCTCGCCTGAAACGCATTGAAACGAACCCACTTCGAAAACATAAGTGCCACTTACGTTTTCGAGCATCGCTTTCCAGGGCAGCTCAACCCGGCCGCGCCACACGAGGTCGGAATTCTTCCCATGAAAAAAAATCCAGTCCTCCCCTGGGGAGGACTGTAGCACGCTTTTATGTGACCGGTGAAACTATGTACGCCGTGCATAGTTTCTGCAGTACACTATAGGTATCAGAAGTGAAGGATGTTGTCCTTCACTTCATGTCCTGGTAGCCGAGCACGTGCTGTGTGGCGGCAAGCGCACCAGCCTGCCGAGCCCGCGCCACCCGAGGTCGGGATTCTTCCACCGAGGTCGGAATTCCGACTTCGGTCTCCCACCGAGGTCGGAATTCCGACCTCGCTTTTTTGCCCGAAAAACCCATCACCGGGCCAGCGCCGAAGTCCGGCAGTGATGCCGTCCTCGCAGCATCGCTGACGGAGTGTTTTTTTCACCATTCACTCGCCCTGCCGTCAATCCTGTCGTGAGCACAGGATTGCCCCTTCAATCCTGCTGTGGCAACAGGATTGCTCCACCCATTCCTGCTCTGACAACAGGATTGCCCCGGTGCACTACGAGCAGCTCGGGCTTGGAACTGTTCTTGCCCGAGCACAGGCTCGTGATGGAGTCGGCCCGGCTGTAGAGCTCCCGGGCCTCCGGCACGTTGTTGATGCTCAGGACGAAGGGCAGGCCGCTCGCGAAGAGTGCGTCTCGCAGCTCCGTGTGAAAGACCAGGTCGTGGCCCTCCCCTCTCGTACCAGAGTAGTTCATGCTGCGGCCGGGGAAAATGTAAGGAGGGTCGGCGTAGATGCACTGGTGCGCCGGGCAGGGCAGTGCCCGCAGGTAGGCCAGTGCGTCCTGGCGCCGCACGGTCACATTGCACGGTGGCTGCTGCAGACGCCGCACGCTGCTCAGTGCCAGTGGCCGCTGCTGTGCGAAGGAGCCCCACTTTCCCGAGAAGCTGTTGCGCAGCAGGACGTACGCGCAGGCAGCCCGGCGCCCGGCACGGCCTCTCTGAGCGCCCGGCAGGAGGTGCCCGAAGTAGAAGCGCCTGTCCACCCTGCGCCCCACCAGGCGCAGCAAGGAGCGCAGGAAGACCGGGTCTTGCCTCAAGTAGCAGCGGTGCAGGTTTGCGACGGGTTCGAAGGCGTCGACGCCGCGCACCTCCAGGCCCGGGCGCCGGGCGGCAAGGTAGTACTCCAGCTTTCCGGAACCGAAGAAGGGAGAGTGAAGCACAGCGACGTCCCCCAGCAGCCGGTGCAGGTGTGGTGCCAGCCACGCCTTGCTCCCCATGTACTTCAGCAGCATGCCAGCCTTTAGTTTTATCCCGGAAAACTCCGTGAGCGCACTGCTACACAGCGATGCGCTCACGGACTCGCCGCCCGGCTTCCCGGCTTCGAATTTGGCAAGTGAAACAAAGGGATGGGGAAGATCAAGCTGTTTCCTGTGCCTGAATACAGCAGCAAACAATCCTCTGATCCCGTGGTGCCCCTGGTTCCGTGCACGGGCATTTTCCTCGGGCCATCACAATCGGGCAAAACCGTGACTCTGATCAGCTTGATTCTGGAGCAGTATCGCGGCGTGTTTGAGAGAATCTACATCTTTAGCCCGTCCATCGACATCGATGACGGCTGGATTCCCGTCAAGAAGTACATCGAGGAGGACCTGGGGGTGAACACCGAACGGGAGCAAGCGTACTGGGACGAGTGGGACGAGGCGGCGCTGCGCCGCATCATCCTGCAGCAGCGCAAGATCACGGAGGCGTCCAAGAAGTTGGAGATGAAGACACTGTACCAGGTCCTGATAATCTATGACGATATGGCTGATATGCCTCAGCTCCACAAACCCAACGGCGCCCTGGATACGCTGTTCATCAGAGGCCGGCACATGCAGATCAGCACCTGGGTGAGCTCCCAGAAGCTGAGGCTCATCAGCGCCGCCGTGCGGGTGAACATCCAATTCCTCTGCTGCTGGAGGCTGCGCAGCTGGACGCCGTCATCAAAGAGCTCAGCGCCCTGCTGCCGAAGGAGCAGCTCTACCAGTTGTATGAACAGGCGACCAGGGAACCCTACAGTTTCCTGTTCGTCTACTATCTGAAGTCAAAGAAGGAAATGTTCCACATACGCTTCGAAGAGCGCTTTGTAATTGAAAACGCCGATGGGAGCGGCGCTCAGCTTCCTGGGCCAGAAGCTGTTCGCCAGCTCCACGCTGATCAACGCGAAGTGTGAGAACATCTCCTGCTGCACCTCGTCGCAGCCGTTCAGCCGCCCGTCGTCCGCCGGACGCCTGGTTTCCTAAACAAAAGGATGACAACGATCTACTGTTGGCCGTTCGCACCCAGAGACGAAGGTCAAGTTGACTTCCAGAAGCCCGGCCTTGACGGGTTTACTCTGAGGCTCGATGTCCAATCTGATCTGGCCTTCGACCTGATCTGCCTTGAGGATCTTTCTCTGCACCTCCAATACATATTGAAACACATTTGGTTCAAACCGAATGCAGCTGAGTGTGACACATGTGACATAAACCCTTTGCAATCGAAGACCTGAAGAAACTGAAATAACGAAACATGTGGAAACACATCTGGTGCAGCTGAGTGCGGCACATGTCACTTCCATCCCTTGCAATGGAAGACCTCAAAAACTGGAATTACGAAACATTTTGAAACACATCTGGTCCAAACCGAATGCAGTTGAGTGTGACACTCGTCACAAATGCAACCTGCTGGCCGGTTGCATCCTGCTGGCCGGTTGCATCCACAGACGATGGTCAAGTTGACTTGCAGAAGCCCTGCCTCGACGGGTCTTCTCGGCAGGCTCGATGTCCAGTCTGATCTGGCCTTCGACCTGATCTGCCTTGAGGATCTTTCTCTGCACCTCCAATGGCATAAAAAACAAAGCAAACCCAAACATCGCTTTCCCGAGACGCTGTCAGCGACAAAGAATGAAAAACAAACCGAAACCCTTCCCGCTCCTGGACGTTGAAGCGCACAAGCGCTCAACGTCCCTCGCGCCCCAAGCGCACAAGCGCTGGAGCACGAGCGGAGCGGAAGGAGCCTCAGCGCTTATTACGAAACATTTTGAAACGCATCTGGTCCAAACCGAATGCAGCTGAGCGTGACACATGTGACATAAACCCCTTGCAATCGAAGACCTGAAGAAACTGAAATAACGAAACATGTGGAAACACATCTGGTGCAAGCCGAAGGCAACTGAGTGCGGCACATGACATCAATCCCTTGCAATCGAAGACCTGAAGAAACTGAAATTACGAAACATGTGGACAGACATCTGGTCCAAACCGAATGCACCTGAGTGTGGCGCATGTGACATCAACCCCTTGCAATCGAAGATCCAAGAAACTGGAATTACGAAACATTTTGAAACACATTTGCTCACAACCGAATGCAGCTGAGCGTGGCACATGTGACATCAATCCCTTTCAATCGAAGACCTCAAGAAACTGAAATTACGAAACATTTTGAAACACATCTGGTCCAAACCAAATGCAGCTGAGTGTGGCACATATGACATCAATCCCTTGCAATGGAAGACCTCAAGAAACTGAAATTACGAAACATTTTGAAACACATCTGGTCCAAACCGAATGCAGTTGAGTGTGACACTCGTCATAAATGCAACCTGGGCCGCTTGCATCCAGAGACGAAGGTCAAGTTGACTTCCACAAGCCCGGCCTCGACGGGTCTTCTCAGCAGGCTCGATGTCCAATCTGATCTGGCCTTCGACCTGATCTGCCTTGAGGATCTTTCTCTGCACCTCCAATGGCATAAAAAACAAAGCAAACCCAAACATCGCTTTCCCGAGACGCTGTCAGCAACAAAGAATGAAAAACAAACCGAAACCCTTCCCGCCCCTGGACGTTGAAGCGCACAAGCGCTCAACGTCCCTCGCGCCCCAAGCGCACAAGCGCTGGAGCACGAGCGGAGCGGAAGGAGTCTCAGCGTTTATTACGAAACAGTTTGAAACACATCTGGTCCAAACCGAATGCAGCTGAGTGTGGCACATGTGACATCAATCCCTTGCATTCGAAGACCTGAAGAAACTGAAATAACGAAACATCTGGACAGACATCTGATGCAAACCGAAGGCAGCTGAGTGTGGCACATGTGACATCAATCCCTTGCATTCGAAGACCTGAAGAAACTGAAATAACGAAACATCTGGACAGACATCTGGTCCAAACCGAATGCACCTGAGTGTGGCACATGTGACATCAATCCCTTGCAAGCCGACCAAATCCACCAAACTCAACCAATCACTGCAAACCTAACATATCCGAAGACTCGACAACTTGCACGAGCCTAACTCACGCTATCCTGTCGACACGCGCACCATGTCGGCCAGCTGGGCAGCGTTGCCGTGCGTCGCGCCTTGCACCCGGCTCAGAATAACCAGCCGCTCGGCCATCTGTGGTCCAGAGTCTGTCAGGCTTGTGCATTGCGCCCACTTCACATACACGCTAATCGATGGGTCTTCCAAAATGTGTCTGCATTCCTCGCACATGCCCAGTCGTCGAAACTCCGTCTCATCCTCGGGCCCTCTGTAGAGGCCTCGCATCTTTCCACAGCTCAGGCAGCTGCTAAGCTGCGCGAGCGACTTGGCTTGGCTTGACCAAGCCGAGTCGCTCGCGCACCTTGCTGCAATACTCAGACACTATACGAGGCGATATCTCCACGAAGATGCAGAAATCGAAATGAACATCGAGCCAATGCTCATTTGGATTTCTGCTGCGCGGGACCGATTCTCCGCTAGCTATTCCGCGTGGCCCAGCCTTCGGCTTGGCTACCTTAGCCTTCGGCTTGGCAATCCGAGCAGACCACTCGCGGCAGCAGCCGCCACCGGGCACGGCACAGTTGTTAGTCCGTTGTCAATGGCCCAGCAGCGCAGCCAGTTGCATTGCGTTTGCGCTTGCTTTGCTGCATCAGCTCCACAAACTTCGGCTGGGTTGACTTGAACTCCTATAATGCAGTGGACCGCACGGTGGCCACAGCCTGCCTGCCTGATCCGGGTGCACCATCTTGAGTGCTTTTTTTCACACCCGCTGCGATCCCAGCTTCACTGGCATCGTGCGCTACGTTCATGCTGCTACATGCGCACGCATGCCATTGCTTGGAGCAGGTAAACGGTAGCTTGCTTACAGCTTTGGCCAAAAAAGCTGCGGTCGTGTCAGTGGGGCACTCACCATATCCGTTGCCGGTGCTGTCGGACAGCGCGAGCACATACTTGGCTGCCAAAGCTTCCTCCATGCTTTCAGCCACAAAAATCCTAGTCACGAACGAACAAGAAGATCTCACATGCGCCACGTCACTTTCAATAGGCCTGCCCCTAATTCGCATTCGCACTACGCAAGGCTCTCTGACTCTTTTCCACGCTTCAAACTCTGCACGCTTCGTACTCCGCTAAATCAGGAAGCCATCACTGCCAACGGCTGGGGTCTGGCCTGTGTCCAGCGAAAGGCCTGTGTCCAACGAAAGGCTCCAGCAACTCACGCTGTCCTGTCGACACGCGCACCATGTCGGCCAGCTGGGCAGCGTTGCCGTGCGTCGCGCCTTGCACCTGGCTCAAAATAACCAGCCGCTCGGCCATCTGTAGTCCAGAGTATGTCAGGCTTGTGCATTGCGCCCACTTCACATACATGCTAATCGATGGGTCTTCCAAAATGTGTCTGCATGCCTCGCACATGCCCAGTCGTCGAAACTCCGTCTCATCTGTAGAGGCCTCGCATCTTGCCACAGCTCAGGCAGCTGCTAAGCTGCGTGCACTCGGGCGACAAGCCCAGTCGCTCGCGCACCTTGCTGCAATACTCAGACACTATACGAGGCGATATCTCCACGAAGATATACTGTGTTGGGTCGTCCATTTTCGGCCTTTTGCTACGGCGCCCCATCGCGCGGAATGGCGTCGCACGCCTTGCTACGACACAACAATGCTGCAGGCAAGTCACACATACAATATGATCCGCCGCTCTCTCGCTTGCCTGCAAAGCAGAAAAGTAACGCCACACTATTCGCGGGTCTGAATCATGTGAACGAGAACGCAATTGGCGCGGGATCGGTGGTTGGACTTGCTTCGTGGCTGGCCTGCAAAGAAAAAGATGCTCGGGTCGGTGCTCGGATTTGCTTTGTGACTGGACCACACAAATGCCACTCGGCTGGCAGCACACCCCCGTCCAACCGTATCCGCTCGTCCAAGATTCAGACCCGCGAATAGTGTGACGTTGCGATTGTCTGCGCACAGCGCCTTTTTGTAGCTCCGCTGCGCAGGAGGCTCGCGCACGCGGGCGGCTTTAGCCCGGACGACTTCCAAAGAACATGCCCTAGCAAAGCTCAAAGTCTCCGGCACAAGCCTGAGGGCTCCGTGTGTGCAGTAGCAGAACTGGTTGGCAGAATTCCTCGCACGGCTCGCACACTCGATGGATGCGGCTGACCACCCGCATCATGGAGGCCAAGCCGCTGGGCATCGGATACTTGTTGAGGCAGGCATGTCAGGCAGGCAGGCAGGCATGCCGTGGAAGAGGTGCGGCTGACATCTCCAGAAGCACTGCGCTCTCTGCTAGCGCTGCGCCGTGGCGAGGCAGGGGCACGTCATGGGCCGACTTTGTTTCTAACGAAGTCCACCCAGGAGGCACCCCTGTCTCCCAGCTTGCACTCAAAAGAATATAGCACTCTCCACAAGCATTGCGTTCTCTGTTAGCACTGCGCCGCGGCGTGGCAGGGGCACCTGTTGGGCGGATTTCGCATAACGAAGTCCACCCAGCAGGCAAAAGGGTTTGGGCGGCAAGCGGTTTGCCGTGGAGACTGTAGCCAGAGAGCGTTTCTCTCTGCCCGCAGCTTCCACGGCAAAGCAAATCTTTCAGGCTGTCACGGCAAAGGAAATACCACGATGCTTGACGCGGCAGGCATAAGTGGGAGCAGTTCACGCATAGCTCGAAGACCTGTGTGCGAATTGCTCCCACCTCTCTCCAAGTCATTCTTCTTTATTCTCATGTGCGGCGGGGGAAGTCGGCTGGGCCTGAAATGGGAAATGGCAGCGGCCAGAGTGAGTGGCTTGAGCAGCAGCAAAATCACGTGTAGCAAGATGCCTGGGCTTGCGACCTTTTTGCCGGGCGACGCTCTTGGCCGCCCAACCTTGGCGCACTGACTACTGTTGGCTACGGAGCAGGCGCGGACCTTGCTCAGGAGCATGCGGTAGATCTGGTGCTGCAAACTGGCTTGCGGCCAGGCTGGCCGCTCACCTAGGCAAATCGCCTCTTATCGGGGTCGAATGGGGGCACAGGGTCGACCCAGTCCAGCTCCGCGCGGACGTCGCCACACATGCGATGAAACTCCACGCGGTCCTGCGACATGGCGCTGATGTTTCTCAGGAGCATCCGGTAGATCTCTTCCTCCAGGTGCACCACGACGTAGGTCCTGTCTTTGCAAATGGTGTTGTACACAAGCAGGAATCTCTCTTCGCTCGGAAAGCCGTCCGTGCTGTTGCCCGCACGCATGCGATACCCCCGGAATAGTCGAAGCCGCGCGGCTTGGCAGAGCACCAGCAACTCTCTTTGCGAGCACGCTTGGAGGTCGAGCTCGGGAAAGTCGCTCATGGCTCAAGAACTACGCTGTGGCACCCTGAAAGAGACACGCAGCGGGTCACACAGCACGTGAAGAGACCTCGGTCGTTTGTGTCTGTGGCCAACGCATGTCTGCGCAGAGAGGCTGGCCTTCGGCTTGCCCCGCAGGAGAAAAAGCTCTACAGTCTCACGGCCGGCCGCGCCCAGCTAAGTGCTGCCGCAAGGCTTCGGGCTCGAGGGCTTGGGCGCGCTGCGTGGCCAAGAAGTGGCTGCGAGCGTACTCCCTGTAACTTGGCACGCCGTGGCCATGCCCCGCATTGTAAGCCTTCGCGTCCTGATAGTCTTCGCGGCACTCCAGCAGCTGCGCGGCCGTCACTCGGCTCCAGTCCACGCGGCGACGCAACGGCTCGGGAAGCTTCTGGTTCTGCGCCGCTGCTGGCTTCTTCTGCGTGCGCTGGCCTTGCTTTTGCATCGCCTGTCCCCCGCTCGCCGCTGCCCCGGCGACCCCGCCTCTTGTCGCTGGCCGCTTCATCGCAGCTTTACTTTCGCTGGCTGCGAGCAAAAAATGCTGCGGACAGGCAGCAGGCGCGTGGCAATAGACTGCAGAAACTCATGCGAGCAGGCAGCTGCCCGCAGCTTTTCTGCGCGGGCGCGCGGAAGTTCCCCCTTCCACAGGCGCTCATGCGGCTTTGCGCTCTCTGCTCGCGCTGCCTTCTTCTAGCGGGTGTCTCGGGGCTGGCTGGCCTTCGGCCTGCCAGGGCTGGGCTTCCGCTTGCCTGGGCTTCAGGACGGGCAAAATGCGGCCGCCCAGCAGCAGCAGGTCGCCGTGCTTGCCCGCCAGGATGTCGCGCTCCAACTCGCGGCAGCGCTCGTAAAAGTCTTCCCACATCGCCGGGCTCCAGCCCGTTGTGTCTTCTTCGGCCGCCACACAGTGGGGCTGCCAGCCGTTCGACATGCTCCCACTAGCCGCACTTCCCATCCCCCCATCGAGCCGCGCGCGGCGCTGCGATCACGAAGCCTCTCCCCCAGACAAACTCGATGCACAGACAGCTGCCGCCTTTGGCGAGTCTATTTTTTGTTTGCTACACGTCTGCAGGCCGTGGACGAGTTTGCTCGGCAGACTGGTCACTTAGGGACTTGTCAAACTATCAATCACTCTATGGGTCTTCGAGCCAGACGCTCTAGCGTCCTCAGATGGGATGCGCTGCTGACGCTTGGCATGCCAGGCTACAACCGGAAAGGATCGATGAATGCTGCGAGGACTGATAAAGATAAGGAACCACGGGATGGTGCTCGTTTCCATCCAGCCCTGGGCTGACAAGTGCCCGCGGATAAGTCTGTAGGTATCTGCCTTGTCTCTCTCACACAAAAGGTATGGTAGCTTCAACGCAATGTTGCACCCGCTCAATGCTGATCGATTTCCACGCTTGTTGCTTTGCAGCTAGGAAAGGAAAAATGCAGTTCCAGGAGTGGGCAGGAGCGCCATGCAACTAGCCAAGGCTCTGCATGGTTTTGCCTTGTCAGGCTCTCTGACCAAAGAACAACAACGTCCTTTGCATCCTTGGCATAGCGCGCTTTGCAGCGGTATTGCACTTGCGGCACGTCATCTTGTGCTGAGTGATTTTGGAACTCGGCTGTACGCGTAGCTTCTGATCTGCAAAGAGTCGCTTGCACCCTTGCGCATCTCACCTCCACAAAATCATCTGCAAGCTCGTCAATCACATCCCATCCGTCTGTCGACTCAAAGTCAATGCTGCTAACAGCCAAGATCTTCCAGCATCCATTGCGGAGCATGTGGCCCGCTTGGTTGCAATCTTTGTTGCGGACTGCCTCTGACAGCTGTTGAACACGAGGTATGTGACACCGGCACGGGCAGGGTTGATTCATGGTTGCACTGCTTCAATGTAATGGTTCTTTATTTGGCTCATTACTGTTTTCTGCTCTTTGTTGCTTGAAATGTGGGACCTGCAATGACTTCTGCGGGGTTTGAGCCTGTGCTAACTTCAGTGAATCTACAGCAGAAACATGAATATCTATTATCTGTCGAGTTGTCTCGCATGGGCGGTATCCACAAGCTGCGATCACGAAGCCTCTCCCCCACACAAACTCGATGCGCAGACAGCTGCTGCCTTTGGCGAGTCTGTTTTTCTTGCTACACATCTGCAGGCTCTTGACGAGCTTGCTCCCCCAAGCCTCATAATTGCGGGCACTTCGTTTTGAAGGTCCGCTTACCCCTAAAACATCCTAGACCGACGGAGAACCGGAAGCATATTCCGCCTCCAGGTCCCGGCAGTCGTCCAGCTGGGCGTCGGCCTCGGCCTCGGCTTCTTCCTGCTCAAGCTGCAGGCTGCGGTCCAAGTCCTCAACGATGGCCTGCTCGTCGGGGGCGGCCGGCAGGGGGGTGATCTCCTCTCTGCGCGGGCTGCTGCTGTCGCCGCTGGCCCGGGCTTCGCCCTGGCTGTCGCTGCCGCCGCTGCAGCTTCGGCTGGGGCTGCTATGCTTGTGGCGGCTGGATCGGGCCCCGGATGAGCCGCTTGCCGGGGGAGTGAGAGGTGGCGCCGGCAGACCTTGCAGCCAGCGGCTGAAGCAGCTGCCGCATGGCGGGCACCGCTTACAGTCGCGCTCACTGCGACTGTGCGGAAAGTAAAAATAGCGAAACCTGGCCGCCATCATGGTGTTCTGCGTCTCCACGTCCACACCTTCGCGGTATGCGTCCTCCGTGGAGATCCGCAGCTTGTCAGATCCGCTGATGAATAAAGGCATGCCCTTTGCAGACCACGTCACATCCTCGGAGTTCACGTTTCGAGGCATGGGCACGGCGACGTGTTGCCCCTCCAACAGAACGAGCAGGCTGTCCCACCCGATCCGCATGCTTTGTGGTCGCAGATCTTGTAGCACAGCTACTTTTTTGTTCACAATCCCCTGCAACGGAAAGTTGCATTTTCCTGCAGGCCTAGTGTATGTGAGCTTGGCTCCGAAGATGTACGTCACCGGGTCGATCGCGCAGGATTTGCCCGCGCTGCGTGGCCCGTAGAAGAACAAATTGTTGAACTTCTCGGCGCCGACCTGCAGCGTCCTAATTATCGCCGCTATCAGCCTGGCCTCCTCCGGCTTTTCTTCTTGCGACATCTGCGGGGGGAAGTTCTCGCACTGCACCCGCAGATTGTCTCGCATCAGCGGTATCCACAAGCCGTCACAGACGCACTTGTCGCGCGCCGCGGCGCACACCAATTCCCAGGGAGACATCTTCAGTCTCTTCAAGTTATCCGTGGACGCTTGGATCTCCCACACGGTTGCCAGCAGCGTCGGAATGTCCTTGAAGTGCCTGAAAAAGAATTCGCGCACCGGCTCTATTTTGTCCGAGGTGCGCTGCTCCAGGTGCGAGTATAGGATGGACTTGTCCGAAATCTTGTTGGCCACGATGTAGTCGACGAATTGCCCGTGGGACAGGGGCTGCACCCTGCCCAGCTTGATGCCGTGCACCTCTGCCAGCCACTTGCGAACTCTCTCTTTCACGGAGTTCACCGCTCCTTTGAGGATGTCGCTGAGCAGCTCCACCACGGGCGGATGGCCCTTGCTAAGCCACGGGCTGGCGTCGACGTCCGGCTTGCTCTCGGACGGCACCGCCAAGTACGCCACAATGCCCCAGTAGGTCCTGTGGCCGTCTTCCAAGTGGATAAAAATTCCATGCTTCTCGCGCAAGGTCCGGAACAGTTGGGTGTGCCGTATGGGCTCCGAGACTTGCGTCGCTGCGTGCATGTGCGGCTCCTCGTTTTCGTGCAGCTCTTGGAAGACAGACAGCTTCAAGATCTGCGCCGCGCTGTTGCGGGTTGCATCCTGGAAGACGCTGTCCAGCTTGTCCGCAAGTTCTCGTCTTGTCAAATCCTTTGGGTTCTTTCGCCCAGGCACATCTTCTCGCGGGTGCGAGAAGACGATGTGGAAGACTCGCTGCGGCTTGCCTTCCAAGTCTTCACGCGGCGCCTCCGCCGGCTGCGCTGGCTGGTCCTCTGGCCGCTGCGGGCCTGCCGGCGGGGCCGGCTCAGCCGACTTCTTCCCTCGCGTCTTATTCCGCGGCTTGGGGTTGGCCCGCCGACTGCCTTTGCCCACCTTCTCGTCTGCCGTCGGCCGGACTTCGCCCTGCTTTGGCTGGACTTTGTCCTGCTTGGGCCCAGCGCTGCTGCTGCGTGCTGCGCACGGCTCCGCTGCACTGGCCGTGAAGATGTCTTCCACTTCTTGCTGCTCGAAGCCCTCCCACACATGGTCGACCTCGGAGTTTATCGGGCTAAGCTCGTGTCCTGGAGTAAGGGCCTGCTGCCAGCACCTGCACCAGGAATATCCACAAGCGGGACAAGCTTTATCCAGGTCTTCTGCCACGGCTGGCGAGGCGGCAATCAGCTGCGGCAGCCAGCTGCGACCCCATCTCCTCTCCTGTCTGCTCGACGGCATTGCTCTGCCTGTCACGGCCAGACTTGGCCTTGCGGCGACGCTTGGGTGAACTCCGGCTTGCTCTCTCGCTCTTGCGCTTGGAGCGCTTGAGCGCCGCCGCCGCCGCCTCTGCCTCCAGCTCTTCTTTGCGTCTCTCCGCGCTGGCGTGGATGCATTGCCAGATGGGCGCTTGCAGCGCCGCTAGCGGGGCTCGGCAGGGCGTCGCAACTGGCGCCGCCACTGCAAGAGCGAGCTTGGCGTCTGCCATGTTTGGTCCGAAAAATTGTTCCCAACAGTTCGGCAGCCTCGCTCGAGCCAAACGCTGCAAAGCCGAAACAAATGCTCGCTGAGAACTCGGTGCACTAACTCGAAACGGGCAGCTCGCTCTCTTTCTTTTTTCTGCGCTCCAGCAGATTGTGCTCGGCAAAAGCCCCGGCCTTCGACCTGGACGAACGCTCCCTTCTCACTGGCTCTGAGCTTGCCGGAGCAGTCCTTTCACTTGATTGCGGGCGATGCCGGGGAACCAGCGGACTTTGAGCAGCCCTGGACGCCGCCCTCCTCGGCAAGGCGGACGCCAGCGCGCTGGCCGCCCTGCTCTCCACGGTGGACGGGCTGGACACGCCACTGGAGGTGGACACCAAGATAGCAAATGCCCTGCTGGGCCGAGGCCTTCGTCGCAGCGCAGCTTGCTAGCCGGGACGCCAGCATCACGGCGCTCCAGGGGGCCAAGGCCGACGCGACGCTGCTGGCTTCATACGCCACGAACGCCGCGCTCTCGGCCAGCGAGACCACGCTCCAGAGCGCCCTCGACGCAATCCTCGCGGAGCTCGCCGCCCTGCAGCTTTCCGGCAGCGGCGGAGTTGTTAACGCGCCGGCCTGGGCGGGCTTCACAACTTGGGAGCTCGTTCGCGGAAGCAACGTCGTTCGCAACCTGCATCTGGAGGCTCCTCTCTCTGCTGCGCTGGCCAACGGCGACGACACGATGAGCATCACGGCCGACTGCTACTCCATCGCAGCGGCGGACGCGGCCCTCGCGGCTGCGCTGCTGGCCTACTACACCTCCTCGCAACTGGACGCGCTGTTGCTCGACCGGGCACGGCGCAGGACGCGGAGACGACCAGCGCCATCTCGGCTGCGCTGCTGGCCTACTACACCTCCTCACAAGTGGACTCCCTGTTGGGAGACTACCGCACGGCAAGCACGCAGGACACGCAGACGCAGGCGGCCATCGCAGGCGCGCTGCTGGCCTACCGGACGGGCCCGGACCAGGACGTGTTCACAACCAACCAAATCACCTCGGCGCTGGTGGCGTACCGCTCGGCCGCCGACCAGGACACGGCGACGGCCTCGAGCATCGCAGCCGCGCTGCTCAGCTACTACACCATCGCGCAAACAAGCGGCCTCCTAGCCGGCAAGCTCGGAGTCACGGAGGCAGCCTCGGCCCTGCAAATAGCAGTGCGCTTTCCGGACGACGGAGGGGCCGACAAGGTGGTGGCCGCCATCGGCGAGCAGATCTTGGGCCCCACGGACGTCTCCCTGGCAAACTGGACGGTTCGTGCCAGCAGCGGATGCAGCGTGGTCCTGGCCACGCACACCGCGGGCGCAGTGAGCGTGGACGGCTACACCCTGACCTGGCAGTGAACCCCTGGAACATCGTGCGCACCTACAACCTGACGCCCGGCCGAGAGCTCCTCTTCGCCTGCCGGTACCGGCTTGGCACGGCCTCCAACTTTGTGGTGCACATGTCTGAGGCCGACAACGTCTACGACCCCCTGTACGGCAGCTTCGCGGGAGACGAGGGCGCCTGGAGCACGGCCAAGATGTACTTCACCGTGCCGCCGAACGGAGTTGCGAAGCTGCACTTCGGGGGGCACTTCCAGGCACCGGGCCTGCCCAACCAGACGGCAGGAACGGTGGAGGTCTACGGCCTCCAGATCCTGGAGGCAGGCAACACGACGGAGGTCGAGGCGGACACGACGGCCTCGGCCCTGCTGCTAAAGCACGAGTTCCTCGACGGAGGGGCCGACGACGTCAAGCTGGCCAGTCTGGGTGAGGTGCTGCTGGAGCCCACCCTGACCACATTAGCCAACTTCCTGGTGCGCTCCAATCCGTGGCTTGGCCAGCTTCACGGTGGGAGGCTTCCAGCTGGAGGGCTACGCCGCCTTCGCCTGGAACATTGCGCGCACCTACGCCCTGACAACTCCTTCGGCTGCCGGTACCGGCTGGGCACGGCCTCCAACTTGGTGATGTACGTCAGCGCGGCCGACAACGACTACGTGGGCGTCACCGGCACCTTCCTCGGCACGGCCGCGCAGGGAGTCTGGAGCGCGGCGCGCCTGGACTTCTCGGCGCCGCCGGGCGGAGTCGCGAAGCTGCACTTCGGCGCCTTCGGCGGCTCGATCTCCGGGCACGCTGGACCTGTGCAGCACGCAGATCAGGGCCAGCGCCTTTGAGGGAGAGTCGGTCTCCGTGACGGACCTGCTGGCCGACTCGCTGGCCCTCACGGGCTCGGCCACTCTGGACGGCCTCACTGCGCAGGGCAACGGTGGGCTGCGACCAGCTGCTGCGCAACGACGTGAACTGCACGGACGTGTTCACGACGGGCGTGGACGCCTCGGGCGCAGTCTCCTGCGCAGCGCTCACAGCAACCGGCACCGTCGCCGGAGCCACGCTGTCGTCCACCGGCGCCGTGTCCGGAGCCACGCTGTCGGGCAGTTCGCTGAGCATCACCGGAGCGGCCAGCGTGGGCCTGCTGAGCTCGGCCACTGGAATCACCGGCAGCACTCTCACCATCAACAACACGGCTAACGCTGGTAACTTCACCACGGTCGGCGACGTGTCCACGGGCACCCTGACGGCCTCCGGCGCAGCGACGGCGGCGAGCTTCGCAGCCACCGGGGCGCTCACGGGCGATCACCGGGGCGGCGTCCGCGGGTCCGCTGGACTGCAAGAGCCTGGACTGCACCTTCACGGCCACGAGCACGGTCTCCGCCCCGCAGCTCTTCGCGTCCAACACGCTCACCGTGACCAACACCTCCGACTTCTCGGACGATCTCTTTCTGACGAAGAACTGGGCGGGCTGGAGCAAGGTGCAAGTGTCCAACAACAGCGCGGCGTCCGACAGCGGCCCGGAGCTGCGGCTGCTGGGCAACCAGAGCGCACGGGTCTTCCTGGAGCGGGACGGCGGGGCGCACCAGTGCGAGCTGATCATGATCAACGACGAGGCGCTGGTGCAGACGAAGAGCCTCTCGACGCAGCTGTCCCTCACCACGAACCAGAGGAACCCCGGCTGCCTGGTGATAGCCGGCAACACGGGCAACGTGGTCTGCAACACGAGCTTCACCAACTTGTCGGAGAGCCGGGTCAAGACGGAGATGGCGGAGGCCGACGTGGGGGAGCTCTTCGACTCCGTGGAGGCCAAGCAGTACAAGCGCCCGGACATGAACGGGGAGATGGTCACGCTCGACTACTCGCACCTCACTAGCGTGCTCTGGGGGGTGTGCAAGGGCTTCCAGGCCAGGCTGGACGCGGTGGAAGCCTGGCAAGCCCAAAGTAAGCGCTGAGAAAAATTTGCCGACGACTTGGACGTGCGGGACCCCCGTAAGCTGTATCGCCTTGCGAGGCAGCGCGACCTTGACGTGACGCAGGCCATGGCCTTCGAGGTGCTGAAGGCCGACGTGGGCCGGCAGGCGCAGGCGCCACGGCCGCGCGCGCTGGGCAAGTCGGCCGCTGAGGGCCCGAACGACCGGCTGCAGGCCGACCTCATCGACTTCAGCCAGAACACTTGGGGGAAGACCAGGTACGGCCTGGTGGTCATGGACGTCTTTACCCGGGAGTCTCTGCAGAACAAGAACGCCGAGACGGTCGGCCGGGCCACCAAGCGCGCCGTGCAGGAGCTGACGGGGGACGATGGGCAACGAGTTCGCCACGCTGGGCCGGGAGCTGCCCGATGAGGCGGTGCACCGCACCAAGCGGCCGGAGGACCGCAACGCCATGGCAGTGGTGGACCGGGGCATCCAGACCCTCAAGAAGGACCTGGCTACCAGGGTGGCCCGCAGAGGCGGCCAGTGGAGCGACCACTTCAAGCAGGCCGCGTCGGCCTACAACGCGCGCCCCCACGAGACGGTGCACGGCGCCCCGGAGGACGTCGAGAAACAGCCGGCCACCGAGTTCAGGGCGCTGCGAAACAACGCCGACAGGTTCCAGCACAACAAGGACTTGACGAACCGGCGCATGAAGGCCATAGAGGACGCGGGGGCGTTTCGGGCGCCCACCAACGCGGCGAGGAGCTTCAATCCCCAGTACGGCGACGTGCAGCGGCTGGCGGCCGTGGACTCCATGACCGTCCAAAGCACGGAGGGCCGGGAGACCCTGCTGAAGCTGGCCCTGCCGGCGCCGCAGGGCAGTGGCAACGCGGCGGCGCGGCTGACGAGGCGGGGCAGGCCGGCAGCTGTCAGGCAGCTGGACGACTTCCTCAGGCGGCCCAGAAGCGATTCGGGCCACTGACCTTCTTGAGCATACTTGACGGAAGCAACATGCCTTAGCTTGTGGAGAGAAGTTTTAGCCCAAACACGACTTTGCGAATCTCGACCTTAGAGCGATCCCTGGACCCCGCCCAAAACGGCCATTCAGTTTGTGGATGCAAGCCTGACACCCATGGAACAGGTGAAGCCTGTTGTGACCTTAAGTCCGCCCTGCTCCCACCTGCTAGCGCGATTTTTGTACACTCGCAAAAGTTTCAGCACATCCAGCTGCGCAATGATGGTCTCGCAACTCATGAGACAGTATTTCTTCTCCTCCTGACGTCTGGCCCATGTCTCGTTTGTAAAGGACGAACTCGAGCTTGCCAGTTGCCTTGCATCTCACAGGGATCAAAAGGTCGTGGTGAGCCGTTGCAAAAATCCGGTTGGACTTGATGGCCTTCCCAACGTCACTGACTCATGACAGTTGCTTCATTGCCTTGGCCGCTTGGATATTCCACACCATCACTCCAGCAAACTTCGAACGGCTCCAAAACAGCTCGCAAATGTGGATCCTCCGTAGGGTAGATCTCCAAGAAAGGGACCCTGCCCCTGGCATTTGCAACCAGCTCTTCCCACTTCTCCCCCCTTTCAGTGGCACCCCTTGTTGGGCTGTTGAGCAACTGCAAGGAATCTGGCAGGAGCCCCTCCAGGTCAATGTTCAGCTCTTTCAAATCGTTTCGGATGGCATCTTTGATATTGGTATCCTCACACCACCACAGCCGTGGAACCAGTACGGACTTGTTGTTTGGCACCTCAGTGAGGTTCCGGGCACAAGCTGGGGGCCTTCTGCAGGCCATCGAACCGCCGAGCAAAGAACCAACGCCAAAGCCACTTCTGGCTGATTGAAGTAGGGGGCTGCATCCGCATACGAGCTTCTGAACTCCTGCGACATGGCATTGAGTGCAACCTGAGCAACCGACCAACAAAAACGATCCCATATCCCATACCAGCCCACGCTCCCATGCCTGAGATCTTGTTTTGGACGCCACATGCCCTACAGCACACTCCGCATCTTTTTAACTTTCTCCATGCTGTTTCGCGTCTTCGGAACCTGCACCACCTGTACATGCACATTCTTAAACACTTTGTTTGGCCCCGCCATCTCCATGAAGGCTCTGAACTCCTGTCCTGACTCCGGGGCGAACTTTGTGGGGTCTCCCGTAGTGAAAAAGGAGAGAGTGAAACTGTACTGTCCCTTGCAGTGTTGGAAAATGTCCCGCAGCTTTTCTAGAAAGCTCTTTGCGATGCTGTGCTTGGGACCAGTTGTCGCGGAGATGCCATGATTCAAGCCTAGCAAGTAATCGACGCCTAAGTACTGTTCCGGGCTTTGCAGAAGGCATTTCTCAAGGCTGCCGTTCTTCACGGCCTGGCTCCATTTTCGCTCGAATATGTCCTTAGTGTCGCACCTCAGCAGCTGCAAACCCGCGTCAATCACCAAAGAGTCGCACGGAGTCCGTTCCCAGTTCGCTTTGCCTGTCGAATTCTTGTCAGTGATGTGGTAGGCGTCAAACTTCTTCGGAAACCACGAGCAGGTCAGGAGGGGTCCAAGGAAGTCTTCAAACCAGTACCTGGAACGTGCTTGGTCCAGAGGTCAGCAAGCTTGTCATAGTGCTTATCTGCTATCACTTCTGCGGCCTCCAGGGCTGCAGCCTTGGCACAGCGTGCCTTGGCAATTGAGGCTCCTCCGGGACCTTGACAAGCCCTGCGATCAGGCTTATCAGTCATGACCCCGGTCATGCATTCTTGAGTCCGCTCTTGAATGGCTTCCCTCCGGGGTTGCTGCCTTGGCACCACGAGCCTTTGGCAACTAAGGCTCCTCCGGGACCTTCATAAGCCCTGCTCTCCAGGCCCTGTTTTTTCTTTTTATACCGGCGCATGATAATACCGTTGCATTCACACTTGGCCATCAGTCGGAAATTTGTTTTGCATCACTGGCATAGCGCTCGTTCACACTCCGACCCAACGCCTTGCCCTTCGTGCCATGGAGTGTGATGAAGACACCTTAGACGCCATCCACACCACATTAGCGAGAAGCTACTTGGACCTTGAGGTTATGCTGGACGAGTTCTACACAGTCCTTCTGCGCATTAAGTTCTTATGCCATGTCACCGCCGTTTGCCTTGTTGCCCTGACCCTGATCGAGGGCATCCGTGCATTGTCATGCCTTGTGGAATCTGTACAGCACTGGGTGTCCTTTGCATACCATGCCCTCGCATCATAAGGCACTGCTCTTTGCCGAGAAAAACACGGCGTGCCATCTGCACATCTAACGACACATGCTTGTCAACCTTTGAGCCATCACTGTGAGACGCCTCCGCCAGGGGTCGGCGCAACAGGCCGGGACCCCAGCAGATCCCAGCCCTTGGCGCTTACCACAGTGTGCCTTGACACCACAGCCCTTTCGCTCAACACGCTGTGATGGCGCTTTCAGCCCGCGAGATTCAGCCCTGCCCTGAATTGGTGGAGCAATGGATTAGCCTGCTTGCATGCTGGGCAGACACATTTTTTGCCAGGCAACGCAAGATTGCCCTGCTGAATCACCTTCACCATTACTTGGACTTCATCATCCTGCGAATTGGCCTTCACGAGGGCTCAGTGCATATTGCCCGCCTTTTGACACTGTGTGCTTTTGCCATTGCATATGCCAATCAGAGCCAGATCTTTAGCGTGAACAGCCTTGCCTTGTTCGCCTCCGCTTTTGACTGGAGCAAACCTACAGCATGCTTCTTTGGCCAGGCCTCAAGTCATTCAGCCAGAAACCTCCTGACAGCTGCCAGCGACCCTAACTTCAGGAACTTCGCAGTACAGCACCGCTGGCACGAGCACTCAGAGGCAGCCTTAGTTTCACTTTTGCACGCCTGTGCTGGCCCCATGACAACCCGCCTCCTGAATGCGGCTTTGTCCAGCCTTCAAAACCTTGAATTCATCATTGTGCGTCTTCAGACTGCATTGCCCGCATTGCCAGCCTTGGAGATGCACTCTCACGAACCAGTGGACCTTACTTCATGCTCACAGATTTAAAAGTGTGTGCCTTGCGCTTTGCTTGACACCCACTTCAACAAGCACTGTCAACTGGCAGACTCAGGCACATTCTGCCGTAGCCTTGATCTGGCAGATGTGTCACATCCATGCCACTTTATGGCTGTTGTGCATTGGTATTATGACAGGCTCGCGCCGGGCTCTCCAGCAGCCCTGTCATCACGTGCCCCAGACTGGCTGCTGTATTTGTGCACTCGCTTCGCCGCCACTGCCTTGTGTTTGTAGCCATTTCAGCAGTGTGCAACACGCCACGCCCCACTCGTTTGCCTTCGGCACGCCGGACCAGGTGCCTTCATCAGCGCCAGACCTGATGGGCATTGTCTCCAGCATGACAGAAGAGAACCAAGCAGCCTTGACCGCCATGCTTACAGCCTTGCGTGAACGGACGGCCTTGCCAGAAGCCGCCCTTCCCACGGATGAGTCTTCGACCTTGCCGCCTGAAGGGGCGTCCATTCAAGACCTTCCAGAGCCTTGCACTGAAGAGCCGCCCTTGGTGAATCTCTTCGACCCTGCCAGGGCAGATAACTTTTTGTATCAGCCCTGCAGCAAAAGTGAAGAGCCTTGGGCCGACCAGCTCGCGCCCGAGCTGCCTCCCGAAGCCCCGCCGGCAGACTCAGCACCCGCGCCGGAGACTCCTCAAGACGCACTGCCGGCAAATCCAGAGGCCGCCTCAACCGATCGCCTTCAGTTCCGCATTGGCCCAACGCCCCGGACTTGCCAGACGATGCATGCTCTTTTCCGGCTCAGCATGAGCAATTTCGCGCCGAAGCCAGCCACATCTTGCGCGTCCACAATGAAAAGTTGCTGCGCTCGTTCTGCTGCTTCGCCACGCAGTACATCGCCGCCAGCTGCCCCAAGGACGCAGACGATTTCAAAGAGCTGCGAGAGACTGCGAAGACATTGCCAGACCAGGATTTGTTGGAGGCGGGAATGCAGAATTCCTTTTTTCCGCACATGGACTTGTTTCGGCGGGATCGCAGCTTCTACATGTACCGAGTCTACAAAAAGCTGTGGGGAAAAGAGCTGGAGCTGAGTGAGCCGAAGCTGAACCTGTGGCTTTTCCTCCCCAAGCCAAGCCCATTGCCTTCAGAGCCACAGAGGCCTCCGCCAGGCCCCAGCCCAAGGCAGCCCTGAGCCCGCCTTGTGACTGGCCCCCACAGCCTTCATCCGGGTTCCATCAGCCCAAGCCTGACCTGCAGTACTTGGGCTTTGTACGCGTGGGATGGCAGCTGGTGGATGAACTACTACGATTTGCCCTTCAGGAGCCCCCCCACGTGTGCCACGCGCATTCACGAAGACCATCACGCCTTCAGCATTGACTCCTGTTGGAAACGCAATGAACGGCAGTCTTACCGCAAGCCCGCGCAGCCCTGGCCAAAGCCCTCCCAGCCGCAGGAAAACACACGCGCTATCGCCCAGCTGGAGCAGTGTGCGCAACTTCCTGCCATGCGGCTGCCTTGCACTATGAAGGCTGCGCGAGTGGGAGGGGTCGCCAAAGCGTGGTACCTGGGTGACCAATCCCGAGTGTGCTGCGCATTGCCTTGTGCGTCATCGCCCTGCCCTTTCCACTCAGCCTGCGGCTGCATCATCAACGACAGGATTCCCCTGTTCGAGGATACGCACACTTCGCACTGAATCCATGCAACCCAATGTTGCCATGTACTGATGCCTTGCCCTGTGCCATTGACCGCACCATTCAGCTTCAGGAGGGCCACGCAGTGCACTCTTTTCACTTTCTTGTAACTTAGGAAAAAGCCTTGGCCCTTTTTTCAACCCATCGCATTACATGTGCAGTCTACACAGTGCGTTGGCCCTCATCATGACCGATCCGTATGCAGCAGATGCAAGAAAACAGGCATGGCGTGTGTATCACCCGTCTGCCCAAATGTTGCGGCCTGAACATTGAAGCTGCTGCGGCGCAGGTACACCAACGAGCCTTCTGGTCAACACCTCAGAAGGTCGCAGGGACGTATGCCACCCACTTGCCCTGCATGCATTTAGGCTCGATGCCTTACCGCAGCAAGAAATTCTGGGGTTTTCCCCCGATGGCCTTTCAGAAGAGATGGCAGAAGACCACCCGTCGTCAGGCCTTCTGGGCGCACGTCCTGCAACTGCCGCCGAAGCTACATCGCCGGGAGCGACTACCGAAGCCAAACCATGGCTCAACCAAGCCCTCAAACATGGATCACAGCAGTCGGGTCAGACCTTACCCGGCGCGAGCTCATGTGAATGATCTCCGCTTTCAGCTGCAGAGCCACCCAGCACTGCATTCCATTAAGGTCCTGGGTGGACCCTTTTTCTTGCCCTCTGCCCAAGCCGCCCTGCAGGCCTTGGCCTCGCAGTCTAGCCTTGCAGACACACCACCAGCCAGGACCGCACAGGTCAGGCTCGCCCCCTGCTCAGCCTGCCAATCGCAGTGATGCCCTTACGCCGCGTGTTCAGCGCCAGGCCTGCACTGCCCAGGCCATATGGCCCTGTTCGCCCGCCTGAGCCTTCATCAACTGCTCAGCTGCAGGCCACGCTGAAGGACAAGTGCACTGCCGAATGGGTTTTGATACTCAAATCGTGCGTCGCTGGCAGCATGCTAGCGCAAGCCCTGGAAGCTTCGCAACACTCACAGATCCTTGTCGAAGCATCTCTGCGGAAATTTTCAGGGGGCACGCTGTCGCAGTACCTCCGCGCCATCCGCCTTTTCCTCACCTTCGTAAATCAGTGCGTGGGTGATTTGATGTGCCTTACCCTGGCCCATCTTTCAGATTTCATCGCAGGCTGCCATGTGTCTCAAGCAGAGGACCGCACTGCACTCAAGTGCAGCGCAATCATGATGAGTAAAGCCCTGTCTTGGTTTGCGCGCGTTGGGCAGATATCAAGCCTGTTAGACTTGATGGGTAGCCCCTTAATCAAGTCCTTCGCCTACAACCCCAAACCACACGATCGACGAAGCCCTGCCTTTGCCACTTGCTATACCCCGCTTGCACGCCCGCCGTGGGCCTGTTACTAGGCGCCCTGCTTTTGTGCGCCCATTGCAGCCTTAGGTTTGTGGACATTCAGAGAATCAAGCCTTCCGCTCTCTCGCTGTCTGCGCAAGCACTTCGGGGCCTGTGTTGGGCCACCAAGACAACTAGCCAGGGACAGCCCTTCGCATGCTTGCCGTTCGGTTTGCGAGGTGAAGACATCAGCACATCCTGGCTGGTGAAGTGGCTTGCCCTGCTCAGCCAAGCTTTAGACGCCACTCAGGCCGAATGGGGAGATTCATTTGTACCCGACTTCATTTTGCACTGCGTTCCAAACCTGGATTCTCACGCATGCCCCGTCCGATGTCTTACTTGCAAGCACTGGTATGCCTTCGCTGGGCCATACAGTTGCCGTGGAAGTCGGAATGCGCGTTACTCAGTGCAGCAGCGCAGCTACGCCTTCCTGAAGACAGCAGAAGGCTTCAGGGACACCATCGCCTTTCGTCCGCACTGCTGTACAGCAGGGACGACGCCATAGAAGCCTTGTGGGTGCAGTCTGAGCTGGCCCAACCGTGGAACCAGCCTTTCAAGTTGCAGAGTGGTGCGCTACCTATAAAGGGCGCGAGGTCTGCCGGCGCTACCAGACGGGCATTTGCACTAACGACCAGTGCCATTTCGCCCACGTGTGCGCCAGCAAAAGCACCCCGTCATGGACCAAACACGTGAAATAGCCCGGATCTTGCACCGGCGCAGGATCGGGCAGCCTTGCCCCACAGCGGGCCTCATGCGCCGTTTTCACCATTGAATATGCCGGTGGAAGCTGCCCTGACTCCAGCCTTGCCCTATGCGCGCCGTAACGAGCCACACACGCCCGCCCAGGCAAGCTCATCGGAATCACCGTTGCATTCAGCCTCAAAGAGGCTCTTTTTGGACGTGTTTGCAGGTAGGCTGCACCCGGTGACATTGGCAGCCATTAGCCTTGGCCTTGACTGCTTCGAGCAGCCCTTTGATCTGGATGGAGACCCTGCGCACGACATCCTGGATAACGTAGTCTTCGAGGCCCTTCTCAGACTCTGCTGGTCAGGAATCGTGGCCCTGATAATGCTTGCCCCGCCTTGCAAGGAATATGGCGGGCCCAAACGCCGCACATGAACGGGGTCCCCGGCCTTTCGCCTTCGCAGCGTAAGAAACTGCTGGATAGCAAGACCATTCACGACCGCAGAGCCCTGTTCAGAGCAGTGGTCTCCAAAGGAGGCGTCGGCATTTGGGAACAACCGCCATCAGCCATGTCCTGGCTGGAAGAGGCTAACTTCCAAATGCTACGCGATCACCAATGTGCCCTGGTGTGGGTAGACGCCTGCAGGCACAATAAAGCCTTCTCCAAATCGTGGGCGTTCGGCTGCAACAGTTCGAAAATACAGGCCCTGGAGGCCCGTTGCAATCACTCATACAAGCACCGAAGCGGCGTGAAAGAACAAGGCGTATACCTCAGCACTCTGACCGCTGAATACCCTCCTTCCCTGGCCCTGCAACTTGCCCAGGTAGGCATAGGAAGGGTCAGCAAAACAGGTTCCTTCCGACAAACACTGCCATTGCACTCCGAAATCTCCAGGACCATCACACTGGCGCCTTGCAGGCTCCCGACCTGCGACGGAGCAGGAATGCACTCTTCCGCAGACTGGTGCTGTCCCAAGCCAGAACACCCACTGCAAGCAGTCGCCAGGCCCTGGCTCCACGAATCCTGGCGCACATCAAGAGCAGCTCTCCGGACTGCCCCCTCTCGCCGTCCGAAAGGGAAGTGGCAAATTTAGCTTACACGGCTCCAGAGCCCCGAGGCAGGGCAGCCGTACAGACTCCACCTGCTGCAGGCCTTGGCCAACTCTTGGGGTGACCCAGACATGGCCCTGCTGCCATTGGAGATGAATTCTGCGCTATAGGACTTAACGAGATTGTCACAAAGTTCACAGTGGTGTGTGAGTGAGCTTTGTGGTGTGCTAGCTAGTTCATGGCTAAACCCTATGAACTCTATCCGTGGTGGGATGCAGGTGCGGGCCTCGCAACGCCATCAGGGCTGCAACACGGGGTACCGACAGGAGCCGTGTCAGCCTTGCCACCCAGCCTTCAATGGCCGGCAAAGAAGCCAGACTCCGCCCTGCCGCCGGATCTGGAAATCTGTGAGGGCAACTGGAAGATGGCCGAGGACGAACCAGAAACCGTGCAAAGCTTGCTGCGCAATGAAATTGCCAACAAACCGGCCTTAGCATCGCCGAGGCTCGGGAAAAATGGCCCTTAGTAGGCAAATTAAATGTCGTTTTTGCAGAAGGGAAAGAGCCGCGCCTTGTCCTGGACAGCACCGTGTGCCAAGTGAATACCAGATGCCATCTACCAGAGCGCCTGAGCCTGCCAATGGCATCGGACCTGGCGCTGTCCACGCACTCCAGGCGCCTTCGTGGGCGCCAGCAAACAGGTGCAGGTCCGCCCTGAAGAGCATGGCCTTCTACTATTCGCCTTTCAAGGAAAACTCTACCACTATAGAGTGTGCCATTTCGGGGGCCGTTTCTCGGCATTCTGGCGGCAGCGCACTGGCGCTTTTTTGCTTCGCCAGGTGCATGGGTTGCTGGCTTGGAAGCCCCACAAAGCCTTCCTTTTTGTGGACGACCTTCTGTGTGCACTCTTCCGAGATAGCGCACCAGATATGTTTGCCTTGGTGGTGCTTTTCTTTTGCACCATTGCGGCGCCAATTTCATGGAAAAAGGCGCAATTCCAGGACAGCCTTGTTTGGTGCGGCTGGGAGATCAACTTCTCCCACGACACCATTCAGCTCGTGTCCGCTAAGCTGACCAAGCTGGACGCCTTGATCAAAGCACTGCTGGGGAGCCGACGGGTACTCCGCAAAACACTCGAGCAGCGCATAGGCCTGCTCATTTGGGCCACCAGCATTGCACTGCATCTGAGATCCTGGCTAGCGCCACTATCCTCGGACCTCAACAGCCCACCAGGCTCGATGCACTCGATACCAGCCTTCAGAGCATCCTTGAACAAGGATCTCAAAACCACCCATAGCCTTCCCGGCTTGTGGATCACAGTGGGCTCCAAAATCTTGGAAATTTCAGGTCGCACCATGCACTGCCCTCAGGACATCCCGCGGGTGCCCGGCGCTAGCAAACCCACGTGGGTGCGCATCGCGGACCCCAATAACCCATACACTAGCCTTTCCAAGTCAAGCCAGCAATGCCTTACATGGCTGGCGTTGTGCTTTCAGCGCTCGCCCGTTCAGCCCTTGGCGCGGCCACACCAGCTGCAAGCACTGGCTGCCGCGGATGCGTGTGCCGAAGACGACTTGGTAGGGATAGGGGGCTGGGCAATCACATCCTCCAAGTGGTTTGGTTTGCCGAAACCTGGAACATGCGGGACATACGGGCCGTATGGCCTTGCCTTGTCAAGCCTGGGCAGCGGTACATCGCATGTTTCGAGACGCGGGCACAGTTAGCGCTACTGCAAGCAACCCACAGCCACATTGGTGGTGGGCACTACTCGTTCAGCATGCCTTCAGGCACGGACAATTCCGCAACGGAAGCAAGCCTCAACAAGTTGTTCACGACCTCCTGGCCGTTGCAACTTTTCGTGCAGTTAACAGCCTTCTGGGCTCACGCTCACAATGTGCTGCTGCAGCCGACGCACGTTCCAGGAAGGTGCAATGATTGGGCAGACGATCTCAGCAGAGGTCGGTTGGCCCGATTCAGCCATCGCCCTGAAAGTC
>CAUJNA010003620.1:0-32188 GCA_963377175.1 Effrenium voratum
CCCATGCAAACCATCATGAATGTCCTTCTCAATCCCTCTTGGAATACATGCCTGCCCATGCAAACCCTCATGAATGTCCTTCTCAATCCCTCCTAGAAGGCATGCCTGCCCATGCAAACCCTCATGAATGTCCTTCTCAATCCCTCTTGGAATACATCCAGCCCCTGCAAACCCTCATGAATGTCCTTCTCAATCCCTCCTAGAATGCATGCCTGCCCATGCAAACCCTCATGAATGTCCTTCTCAATCCCTCCTAGAATGTGCCCATGCAAACCCTCATGAATGTCCTTATCAATCCGAATGTCCTTCTCAATCCCTCCTAGAATGCATGCCAGCCCATGCAAACCCTCATGAATTTCCTTCTCAATCCCTCTTGGAATACATGCCTGCCCATGCAAACCCTCATGAATGTTTTTCTCAATCCCTCTTGGAATGCATGCCTGCCCATGCAACCCCTCATGAATGTCCTTCTCGATCCCTCCTAGAATGCATGCCTGCCCATGCAAACCCTCATGAATGTCCTTATCAATCCCTCTTGGAATACATGCCTGCCCATGCAAACCCTCATGAATGTCCTTCTCAATCCCTCTTGGAATACATCCAGCCCCTGCAAACCCTCATGAATGTCCTTCTCAATCGCTCTTGGAATACATGCCTGCCCATGCAACCCCTCATGAATGTCCTTCTCAATCCCTCCTAGAATGCATGCCTGCCCATGCAAACCCTCATGAATGTCCTTCTCAATCCCTCCTAGAATGCATGCCTGCCCATGCAAACCCTCATGAATGTCCTTCTCAATCCCGCTTAGTATGCAGGCCAGCCCATGCAAACCCTATGAATTTCCTTCCTCTATCACCTCTTGGAATACTTTGCCTGGCTGCCCAGTGCTACAAACCCTCATGAATTTCCTTCTCAATCCCTCTTGGAATACATGCCAGCCCACGCAAACCCTCATGAATGTCCTTCTCAATCCTTCCTGGAATGCATGCCAGCCCACTCAAACCCTCATGAATTTCCTTCTCAATCCCTCCTAGAATGCATGCCAGCCCATGCAAACCCTCATGAATTTCCTTCTCAATCCCTCTTGGAATACATGCCAGCCCATGCAAACCCTCATGAATGTCCTTATCATACCACAGCTGGGGATATTCATGCCTGCGCTATGCTAACCCTCATGAATGTCCTTCTCAATCCCTCCTGAAATTGCATTGCCTGCCTCATGATATACCTTCTATCCTCTGAATGCATTTTCCAAAAAGCAAACCCTCATGAATGTCCTTCTCAATCCCTCTTGGAATACTGGCCTGCCCATTGACAAAACTCATTGATTGGCCTTATCAATCCTCTTTGGAATAAATGCCAGCCCATGCAAACCCTCTTGATTGTCCCTTCTCAATCCCTCTTGGAATGTACAGGCCAGCCCATGCAAACCCTCATGAATGTCCTTCTCAATCCCTCCTAGAATGCATGCCAGCCCATGCAAACCCTCATGAATTTCCTTCTCAATCCCTCATGAAATGCATGCAAAAGTTCTTGGCTCAATACTACTTTAGAATTGGCCCAATTCTAAACTAGTATTCCCCCAAAGCAAAATAAGAAAAAACAACATGCCCAATACTACTTTTGAATTGGCCCAATTCTAAAGTAGTATTCGAAAACCAAAAAAACTGAGCCCAATACTAAACTCCTTTAAACAAGGCCCGACCCTGAAAATTCTCCCCTAATCTTTATTCATGGTCATTCAGGGGGGGGGGGGGGGCCCCAATTTATTAATCATAGGTCAACATTATGGCTCTTTGGGGTGAGGGGTGAGGGGTGAAGGGTAAGGGACGAGAAGCACGCAGGCATCGCCACAAGCCTGAAGGCATGTCCCAGTAGCTATATCGCATAAGCCGCAGCCTCCCATCCCGTCAAAATGGACACTTCTTCTGCGTCACTTTGTGGCTGTTGGCCTCCTGGGTTTCTAAGTGCGTGGTCGGGGGAATAGTCCTTGGCACACGGCGCATTTCCGGCCTCCACCAAGCTGTCAACCACGTGGATGTTGCGCCTGGCCAACGTGCCACATCTAGCTGGGGGCCGGAAGGGGAAGGGGGGGGGCAGCCGCTTTGCTCTTTGTTGAAAAATCATGTTACCTCGAATCACGTTCGTGCTGGCAGCTTGGCTTCTTGATGGAACAACCGCACCCCAGCTGTCGGTCTAACGCTTGTATGGGACAGGTTTGCTGTCAGTTAAGGGTGAGGGTAGGCTGATTTAGGGTCGATTTTCGGATTTGAGTGGGCTTAGGCTGGCACGCTTGCTTGCACTGCACGAGCTCGTGCATTCTTCTGAAACCCACAGAAGAACATGACAACACCTGAAGCAGTTGCGCTTGCTGCTTTCAGGGGGCACGCAGACCATCGAATTGGCCGAGCCCGAGCGGTTCTCTCATGGGCAACTCTCAACAAATGTTTGTGGTTTTCCTTTCAAAAAACCCAAACGAGGGTGCCCTTTCAAAAAAGGCACCCAGTGCCTACAGTCAGGCAGACCTGGAGAGTTTTGGCATGACGATCTCCTGCCAGTCCTCTGAAGAGGCCTTAGCGAATGAAACCCGGGAACTACGAACAACTTGGTAGGACATGGCGAAGCCTTCTTCTTTGGCCTGCGCTCTCTCCAGCTAGTTTGCAGCCCAGGGCTTCCCTCTGGGGTCGAACAGTTTTGGTGGGGGCCCGCCAAAATTGAAAAGGGAAACAGGAGACTGCGCGTGTTTGCAGCCGATAAGGCCAATCCTTCGATGACAGGTATGCCTAGTCACCGTGCTTGGGAACATGCTGTCCCCTTCAGCCGGCACAAAGTACGGGGCAAACATAATTCGACAAGCCTGGCTAACGTATCCTTTCCCTTGATTGATGTGCTCCAGCAAACCCGGCAAAAACAAGGGAGAAAACATCAACTTCACTGAACAACGCCCACCACTCTTCCATCCATCAAGCATAAAAAAACATCCTCCAAGTGCAGTACCGGGGTGCAGCGCAAGGTCAACTCTCCTGGCCATCATAGGGGACAAGGCCTGAAAAAATCCTGCTTTCAACGGAGCACGAAGAAAACAAACCTGTGGATGAGCCAGCCCCCCTAAAGGTCGACATCATGGCATGCCCAGCAGCAGAGTCCTATCGGCAAGGCATTCACGAAGACCTCGCAATGAAGCGACAAACGAGACAGGCGCGTGCGATTCTGGAGCATGCTGCCATGAGAACTAGCCAGTCCGAGGCCTCGACCAGTGCTGGTTGCAAACTGATAGTGCTCGCCAGCGATCCCTTGCGCAAGGAGCTAATCAACAAACCGATGATCGCCCTATCTAGTCCAGTGGCATCTGTGAGATGGTAGTGAAATGTAGTGAACCGCAGGGTCATGCTGTTCAATCAGATGTTGCATACCTACATGAGTAGTTGACCTGCAAAAATGCAATCTTTGCCACATAGCTAGCACATAAAGCATGGACACGAAGCACCCCGCAGCAGGTTGGAAACAAGTTAAGGCTCTGGCTGCTCTTGCTTGCGGCCTTGCTGACTCTGCTCACAGCAGCCATCAAGCAACCATCGAGCAATCGTGGCTCTTCAAAGCACTGCTTGCCTCCACATCAATGAGACCGCCGCACAAAAATGTCTTTGCCCCCTGTGTTTGGCGATGTTGCCATGTCTGCTCTAGCCTTCGTCACGGCTAAGTACTTGGGGAACAGCTGTCCCTGCTTGGGATTTGTCTCAAAATAGGGGAACCTTCCAAACAAACGGTGGTTTGCTTTGGGTTTTCCGCACCCACATCTGGCCGGCTTGTCAATACGTCATCTATCCTCATTCCCCCGCTCGAGCGGACTGTGCCATCTGCACGATATTGCTTCCCAAGGTTTCTGAGGGCCCGTGCTCTGCCACCAGGGAGAGTGGGCCGCACATGATCAGCCGCGTGCCTCGGTTTTGGGGCCTTGCGGCCTCTCTGGCAAGTGGGGGTAACGTACGGTTGTCTCAAAAGAAGACACCCCCAAGTTGTTTATTCCGGGGTATTGTTGGTGGCGGGCTTTCGCCACGCTTCCACGAAACAAAAAATCAAAGAAACGGGCCGGTCCACGTCTCATACTCTTGAAACCTAAGCATGCTTCTTTCGGTAAGGTATCGGTAAGGGCCCAGCTTTGCATACTGAACGGCTTCCGCGGAGCCTCCCTCAAACAAATCAACTTGCTTTTTCTGACAAGCGTGGCTCCCCTTGCTCTCACTTTCCAGTACAAGCTCGTTGATGAGCAAAGAAAGCATGAAGAGATTGCATCCTGCGGAAGTGACAACAATAAATTATATCAAGAAGGCAACGGTCAAACAACAGGCAACACTTCAACGGGCATACGATTGGCTTCCTTCCGAGGCACCGGTGTTTTTCATCGAGGGACAAAGCAGCATGCACCTCTTGAGGTAATCCAAACCGAGAAACCAACTGGCAACTAACAAACACTGCCGCTGAACAACTTGGTAGAGCAAGCTGATGGTTTTTAATTTTTGGCCCATGGCCACATCCTCGAATACAACATAATTCTTGCCATGGTTTCCAAGATGTAGAGTGGCTTCTTCTACCTGAAGCATGATGTTCACATGCCTCCACTTTGAATATCACCAACCCCACACAGGGTTGCTCCCACTTTTCTGTGGGGCATTGATCTCATCCAAGGGAGTTCTTGCGAAAGAGAGAGGTGGTCCAGATTTGTCCATGAAGGTGAGCGCGGGCGCCGCGGTTGGCTGGCGAAGCCAGCTTTCAGGCACAAACGCTGAGCTCAGGGCTGAGGTGTGATCCCACCTGGCAAGGAGCCTCGCGAGCCACAAACAGGGCTGAGCACTGAGGCCGGAGGTAATCCGCGAGACTGAACCTGCGAGGTACGAGGAAAATCAGGGTGCTTGTTAACGCTGGCTTTGTTAGAAGTATAGTGTGAAGGCCGAATATCCCAGCCTTCTAAGCCCAGAATCCAAGGCTTACCGTATGGCCTGTCAACAAGCACCGGACACGAAGCCCCCCCTTTGCATCAAGGCTTTAGACTTTGCGGCCTCGTTGCTTCCAATTTAGAGTATGTGTGAAGGAACAACTGGAGACTCCTGCGCACTTGGCCCCACGCGCTGTTGCAGCCATCCGCAAGTTGCACCTCGGTGCGCCGCCATGACGGCTCGCTCACGCTGGCTTTGTCGTTGGCCCAAGCTTGAGGCCAGCGCCGTGAGCCAAGCTGACGCTGCTCCTCAGAAAGAAAAGAAAGAGTACTGCAAAAAGCGGGCCACAAACACCTGAGCTTCCTCTCAAATTAAAGGTAAATGAGGGACCTTTCGTGGGCATCATCAGGTGGTTCCCGGTTTCAATCCATAGCAAAATAAACTTGTGTCGGCCACTTGCCATTTCTTGCCCGGCTTCCTCGACTTTGTCTGGCGGCAAAGGCGGGCACGGGAACCTCGGCGAGCGTGAAAGGATGCCCAGTGCCCAGGTGACGTGGAGGTTAGGACCGCAGAGACTCTCAAAAAGAGCAAGCTGGGCTTGAATAAGGTCCACTCACCTGAGGCATGTCTTCAGAAACCGCAGGATGTCATGGTCCAACGTCCGACGAATACAAACATAATAATAATGCCAATCGGCGGTGGATTGATGCGTGGCTGCAAGGGACCTATGGGCGTTCTGGAAGCCAAACAGTAAGATGGTGAACCTCTCCAGCGATCTCTTTCAGGATTCCCCTGCACCGCTGCACCACCAAACCCGAGCCAAAGGCAGCTCCAATGCTGTTGGGCGGCAGGACCTTGCAAGCCGTCAGCGGGTGCTGTTTTGTCCTTCAACCATGAATGCCACGGTGACTAATCCACCCCTGTAAACACAGGGGTTGCCCCCACGTCGGTGTCCACATTGATGTCAACAATGGTGCTTACACCGGCATGACCTGCCATTGCTGGAGCCGAGCAGAAGACATCACCATTGGCAACAAGTCCTGGCCCTCACTCTAAGGGCACAGCAAGCAAGCCGCCGGCGTCCGCACCAGCCGCGCCACCTGCGCTTCACTCCAGATAAGGCATTCCATGCCGGTTGCACGCCTGCGAGCTCTTCCTCTTGACTGTGATTTGGGTGAACTCCAGAAAACCTAGGACTAGTCGTGGTTTGGTGCCTTTTGGTCCTGCTGCCCCCCTTCGTGAGAAATGGATCCCCAATCATGGCATGCCATCCGCGCCTGGCAGTGGCTCAGGCACCCGGTCCTTTCAAATGCGAAAGACAGCGCTTTGCGCCCGCTTTTGTGTGAGGGATTGTTGAGTGCCTCCAAACCAGGGAAACAGCAACGCCTCAACCACCTGCACCGCAGGCTGACTTATGTATATATATATATATATGTGTCTCCCCCATTTTGTTTGAATGGAACCGGTTGCACACAATGGGGCGCCCGCTACTTAACCATCGGCATCAGGTCATTTGTTCAATTACACCCTCCGGAATTTGATGACTCGACACAGGTCAAAGCCAGAAAACCCACAAGGCCACAGGGTCCGATTCGCTCGTGGCCGCACGTGCAGCAAGAAACGCCCAGTTCATGACAGGGTCCTCCGGCACCACATTCTGGCCAACTATGGAGGCCTTAGTTGGCAAAGCGTTGCTTGCATGGAGTGCCTGATTTGTTCAAGGCTACATATCACCGAAACGATCCGAAGCGAACAATGCCTCAACAAATAACATTCTACTGAGCGATCCGCATCGCAAACCGCCGTGCTCGGCACATGCAGCATCAGCACCTGGCCCAATCGGGCTGACCATTTGACAGGGGCCCCACCCTAACAAAATGGGACAACAGGATGCCGCTGCACTGGACACTGGTGCTCAGGTCTGAGTTTGTTTTTTGTTTTTTTGCACAGCAGTCTATGAACTCCTGCTTCTTGTGTGAGGAGCAAATTATTTCAGCACATCAAGATGCAGAGCGCTTGTCCTAAAGCCAGCTACACCTTCCATGCCAAATGCAAAGGGAAAGCCCCGTAGCAACCCAACATGGCACTCCTCTCACCATGAGAGGCCCGCGTGAAGGGAGACTTGCCCATCCTCTTAATAGCATGGGGTTATTAAATCACGATGGCTGAAGGCTTGCACAGCCGTTCTATGAACAATTGCCACTTGAAGGCGGACCCTAAGGATCCCGGCTAGGATGGTATTGCAAAAAAACAAGCAAAAGCAGCACCATGGTACCTGATACCTTTGTTCGCAATGGATGGACCGGGGGTCTTCAGTGCTTTTCACCTAATGAGTTTATAGGACCCCTCAAATTGGCGGTTTGCCTTTGCTTTCAATCCCCCAAAAAAAAAACAACTCACAGAAAAACGCCCACGATATTCTTCTCACGTCCTAGTAGCTGGAGCCGTTTCGGGCCTCATGCTGCGATGCTTCCACGAAGCGCACGGTTAAGTTGAACCCGGTCCTTGGCATCGGCGCCCGGTTCGCGGGATTCGCTGAGGCCCGTGCCGAGTGGACACCCCAACAGGCGCTGATTTAGGACGCCTGTCCAAGAAGCATGCATAGAACCACTTGCTAAGGATGAGGTGAGTCATAATCCAAACCCGGTGCTAAAGTGGTCGACCCAGAACCATGTAAAGAATTAAGAAGGCGGCCGCGGCTGCTTATGGTTGGGATTGTCCCTTACTAACCTTCATCTGCCAGGGTTTTGATGGTGGCTCAGTAGAACAAAAGGGGGGCCAACTCAGTTTCTGAAGCTGTCTTTCGGCTGGTGGCTTTGGGCCTGGTACACCTCGTGCTTGTGGCCCAGGAGCCGCATTTATTTGTCTCTTGCTTTCAACTTCTTGGAGGTACCGGAAGTTCATGTTGGGGGAAGGTGAAATGGCGGCTGTCTGAAATTCCTTGTTCCCGGACATGCCATCTTCGCGAAAAACACTTTCGCGGCCTCCATTGCGGAGGGCTATTTTCATCTACTCAAAAGTAAACTTCCGCAGCCGAAGCTCGAAAGCAGTTCAGCAGCACAGGAGCGGACCGATTGGCCACCCACATGTCAGGAAAGGCCCATCGACTTTCGCAAGACTGTTGCGGATACTCCAAACATTACCGAAAATCAAGCTGGGAAGTTGTGCTCAGGACCCAACAACTTCAAAACCCCAACAAGCCAACAAGCTGCTTCTTGCCGGGGAGTGCCTTTTGCAGCGACGTATTTGTTGTGCTGCAATCCTCAGGCTGCGCTTTGCGTGTTTCAGACAGCAAACCACCCTTACACAACACTATCGCGAGAGCAGAGGGAAAAAAAAAGGTCTTCCCCCTCACACCTGAATACACGATAATACACGAACCTTTTGGACGTCTCCCAGACGAACAAAATGCACACTTTTTGCAAACGAGCAACGTGCTGCCAAATTCTAGAACGGGCCTCTCACTCTCTTCTAGTCTGCTCTAACGTTCTCATCAAATGGTCATTCCCAGTTTGTTTCGATCCTGTTGAATTCTGCAAAAGCATTGGCACAGCTTTGAAGAAGGAGGAACCTCAGCCCGGACAGGGGTCTTCCCTTCTCTCTGAGTAACCCTTGCATTGGAATGAGCGTTTTGTTTGTTTGCTTTCATGATTCTTGTGGCGCATGCCCTCAACCAGTGATTGGGAACCCTGCTGCCAACCCCCCTCACTAATTTCAGCTTTCATCAGCAATGGGTGCATCAATCCCTGACCTCTTCCTGGCACCTGTACTGAGAAGCAGACTTGTTGTGGAGGCAAAGGATCGGAGCCTTGATTCATGCAGCAAAACGGCTGGTTTGCGAGTTGCGTCTAGCCTCTTCGGCGTGCCTAGCGCAGGATTCAATCCAGCCTGCGAATCGGAAAGGAGTCTCTTCTCTATCGTGATTCACTCCTCCAAGGGCCCAAAGATCCCAGTTTCATCCGGGGAGTCATCTTTGGACAACAACAGCCGCCTCTGCCAATTCCCTACAGATGTTCCACAACGCCTCGATCGAGACATCTAAGCCGGGTGCCAGGAAGAGAAGACGTTGCGATGCCCGCACGAGGATTTCCTGGGCTTGGGGCTTCAAACAACTCACAGCACCCAACCAGCGCCAAACGTGTTCACTGCCAGACTCGGGCTGTAAGTAACGGCAGGTGTTTGAATGGTCAGTTGTGCCACTTGCTTGTGCTTGCGCTTGAGCACGTTCCCAAGACTGTGGGCGCCCCCCAAAATCACATTCAGGACCCTGACATCGTTTATCCCAGCTCAAGTCGCTCTTGCGGCGGTTTGGGTTGGCGCGCAGTTTGGGCTGGATTGAACTCCGATGCGCGTACAAGGGCACCAACTGTTCAAAGCGCACACAAAACATTCGGCCAAACCTCTTCAAGCTGGAGCATTGATTCTGGGTCAGCTCTCAGCCAGGTTTGTCAGAAAGCCCGAAACCTAACAAATGCTCGCTCTCTCTACCCGAAACAAAGACGCATCCCAATAGCTGTTTCTGCCCACAAAAGCCTTCCACGCCACAAAGCCGATGGCTGAGCTAGATACAGCGACAGCGCCAGAGCCCGGAATGCTGACAAATCCTGAGCGAAGCCGAGCACGCGGCATGCAGGCATCACCTGAAAATGCGCCGAATATCCGGAGAAAGGCTTGAAGGGAATGGCTCTAAGCCGCAATCCTCTGACATATCGGAATATTCGGAATGCAAGCTCAAAAGGTGCCGACCATCAGAGAGTCGGGAGTCAACCAAAGGAAGCTGCATGCACGCAAACCGTGTCTGTCCGTTTTCTGTCGGTAACAGTGCAGCAGCGAGGGCAGGTGTAAAAGGTCCGCATCTTGCGGTAAGCAAGCTGCAAAAGATGAAACTCCTGCACATGGGCACATGGGCAGCTCGGCGTTTCTGCAACAACATGTTTATAGCCACAACATGTAGGGTCGCAAACGATTATTCAGTGAGATACGCAAGTCCAAGCGTTGCCCTTGCAATATGGCGGGTCTGCAGAATGGCTATTTGCCACCGTCACAGCAACCCTCATAAGGGGCGACGCCTCCTATGCTTGTGAGTGAAGCGCTGCGGACGGACATCCTTTCAGAGCGTCCGCCCGAGCAGCGTCTTCCCACTGACCCTAATATCTCTTGGCCTGGAAGAGAGTCACACGTACAACTTCAGTGGCAAGCATACTGAGGATGAGCCAGCCAATGGCCCGTGTCCATTGCAACAATATCGATACCAGAATGGCTCTTATTGCAACATCTTCTCCCTAGCATGAACTCCATGCAGCAAGCTAGGCTTGTGTCGAGCATGTTGCAACCAAAGGCACTTTCCTTCGTGAGGCAAGGGACATCTACCAAAAAAGGAAAGCACCCTGCAACAAAAACGTGGAGCACTTCTGACAAGCTTCAGGGACTCTGGCCATAGCATGCTGGCCCGAACCGGGCCAAGAACCCAACTCTTGCAAGAGGCCAAGGGCCCCTTACACTTCGAGTCATTTGGGAATGTGTCAAGTCCTTCCGAGTTTTCTTTTGGCTCGCACTTCCATTCGTCAGAACATTGCCCTGCTTTTTGACACACTCCTACAGCCTCCCCTCAGCCGCGACCGCACTCAGGAAGCCTGCAGGGCAGGTTTGCCGACAGTCCTGATTAGCCTTAAGCGCCTTTTGACTCCAACAAAGAACATAGGCTCAGCTTCGGCACAGCAATCTAAGCTTCCACTTCTTGCAAGGTTTAGGACTGGGGCCTCTAGGGCGCCCTTGACAACCACATGGTCTGCTGTACACAGACACAAAACAGAACAAAAACAATAAAACCAACAAAAACACACAACACCAAGCAAGCGAGCAAACAAACCAAGAAAGAAACAACCAAACAAACAAACAGACAGAACAACAGACAGACAGACAGGCTGGCAAGCAGGCAGACAGGCAGACAAGCAGACAGGCAGACAAGCAGACAGGCAGACAAGCAGACAAGCAGACAGGCAGACAGGCAAGCAAGCAAGCAAGCAGGCAGGCAGGCAGGCAAGCAAAGCAGCAACAATAAATGCAAAAACACAAACACAAACACCAACACAGACAGACTGACAGACATACATACAGAAAGACAGACAAAGAGAAAGACAGGCAGGCGGGCAAACAAACAGACAGAAAAAGAGGGCAGGCCAGCCAGGCAGGCAGGCAGGCAAGCAGGCAGGCAGGGCAGGCAGGCCAGGCCAGGCCAGGCAGGCCAGGCCAGGCAGGCCAGGCCAGGCAGGCCAGGCAGGCCAGGCAGGCAGGCAGGCAGGCAGGCAGGCAGACAAAGAGACAGACACACAGGCAGACCGACACACAGACAGACAAACAAACAACCACACAAAGATACAAAACACACCCACACACACAAACACGAAAACGCGCAAACACTCACTCAAAAATCAAACACAATCAATCAAGCAAACACAAACACACAAGCACACAAATCTACAAACGCACAAACAACAAATCGGCCCCCCACTGCTTTCCCCCATGTCCGAAACCCCAAGTGCTGTCCAAACGGAAGACATTGGGGGGTGTTGGAACGAACAAACAAAGAAACAAACAAATAAAGAAAGAAACACACACAAAAAGAAACCCACAACAAACAAACAAATAAGCAAAGACACAAACCAACCAACCAACCAACCAACCAACCAACCAACAAACAAACAAACAAACAAACACATAAACAAGCAAGCAAGCAAGCAAGCAAGCAAGCAAGCAAGCAAGCAAGCAAGCAAGCAAGCAAGCAAGCAAGCAAGCAAGCAAGCAAGCAAGCAAGCAAGCAAACAAAGAAAGAAATATAAAGAAACCAACAAACAAACACGCATCCACAAAGAAACAAGCCTACGCCTGCTAGGAGCAATGCTCTTCAGCCATCGCACGCCTTCAATCGCCAGGTGTCGACCCGCCAGCCTGGCATTTGACTGAGATACAGTAAAAACCACCTAGCCCCAAAAACCTACTACGAAAGTTGCGCCTGCTCACACTCAATTAAATCTGCAATATGAGCAAGCCACACTCAGCTCAGCTGTCACATGCAAATTCAGGCCTCCTCCCCTCCTAGTGCATTTGTGGGGATGTAAAGCTTACAAGTGCACCAAATGGGACTTTACCTCATGAATGTCAAAGTTCCGACAACTCCCAGCACAGGCCCAGCACCTGCAACGACGTCTGCACCACCTGCAAGCAACCATTGGACCATTTTTGCATTTCCCACCACTCTGGCGCAATGTGGGCCGAATATTGCCATGCAGTCAAGGTGCCCGCGCTTTTCGGAGAGAGGTCTATCCGCGGGAGGAAACCTGGACCAACGAGGCATTCGCACACTCGAGGTTGAAGTACTGTCCTCTGATCTGATTACATATCACCTCTTTGCCATGCAACCAAGGAAGCGACAAATGAATGGCACATGTTCAAGCACAAGCAGGCGTCATGTGGCTCACAGTTCTTGGGAAAGTCCAATCCAAGAGGTGAGCATGGCCGCGTGGTCCCCCTTTAGGTGAGGACTTGGTGTCGTGCGACTTTGGTTTAGCTGATGACTTCTGCTCGTGGCCCTTCCCACCCCTCGACATGGCCTGAGCCCTTGAAGTTGACAGTCGCCTGCCATGAACTTCAGCCGCAAAGCAACTCCACGAGGGCATGTCGTGGAGGCAACATTGGGATGCTCCAGAATGTAACTTATCAACTGCCAAGCCCATCACGACGCACTCGCGCTTCCCCGACATCGCAGGGCCTTGCCCATCTCCTCGGCTTTCTCGATCCCTGCAATGGGCGAGGCCAAGCACGCTTCCCCTCACGTGCCTTTGCTACACACTTGACGGAAGCATCCTGGGGCAAATACGCACGTAACAAATAAACAAATACATTATACCAAAGAGTAAGTTAACATACAAGCATACTGCGACGTGCGCATTGTGCGTATTGTGCGTAAGCCCCAGATTTCAGAAAGCGTGCGGCAGTGGAATGTCAAAGCAAAATTAATACCTAGCTGAAAGGGACTTACCCGGTCAGAGGAAAAAGGCAAAACACGGCGACCATGGGCCGAGAGACGGGATTGAGGCGGCGGCAACGACCCTTTCTGACAAGATCCTGGTCTTGCTTGACAGTGCAGACCGAAGCTACGTTGGAATGAGCAAAAAATGACTGGGGGATTGACGGTCGGCGCAAATAAAGCACACACGTTGCAACTTGAGAAGGGGGGTAAGTACCCAGGCGGTCGCAAGAATCAGAAGCGATGGGAAAAACACAGGAAAGCCGCGCTAAGGTTTGCAGCAGCTCCCTGCATACTGCGGATTTTCAAACCTGGCTTCTTGCCCTGTGAAACATATTGAGCTTCGCTAGGCTCTCTTCACCTGATTGTATTACACACAATCCCTGATTAGATCGTGTACCGCCTCCCCCACTTCTATCCTTGGGCTGGCCTGGCTACACTGTGCGTCAAACATCCGTTCCCTCCACTTACAAAACATAGTCGCCTGGGTATCGGGGTTACCGTCATGGTCCTCGTGCTTATGGGGGTCACCCCGTTTCCTGAGGAGAACAAAAAAGCTTTCCGAGTGCGGAAGTGCTGTTTTGTCGGATTTGTGCTGGGTTCAAACCTGTTAAACATATTTTTGTTGTATCGATGCAGGATTGGTTTAGTATTGGTTCCAAAATGTCCCCTGTGGCGACTGAGCGGGACATGTGCTGGTTTAGAGTTGGTTTGTTGTTGGCTAGTTGCGTTCTTGCTTTTGGAGATTTGAGGTCTGTGATGAACAATATCTATTAATTGGGGGGGCCTTCATTGCCAAAGCCAAGGGACTCTCGCCCCAAATGTCCATGGTCAACTTATACTACGGCTCATGGCCGATACTACCAGCTCTGGGTGGCGGCCGCCGACCTGGGTGCAAGCATGCAGGCTAAGAGAAAGCCCACACGTGGCCCACAAAGACAGACCTTTTTCTGGCATAGTTTGCAAAACCTGGACAGTGGAGTCTCTTCCAGCCCATTGGCTGCTATGAAAATTCAATGCTTCACATTGACTACGCAGACAACTCTGCAAACGCTCCGCTGGCTGTGTAGCAAGGTGAGCTTAGCCCCTCAAAAATCAGGTTCCTCCAGGTTTCCTGTCCAACCACGCGGTGCTCGGGTGCCAAACCCTGTGTGATACACAGACCCAGCTGGCTAGTGCGAGCCCAGCAGGGCATGCGCTGGGGGTGAGACCTGATGCCAAGAACTACTTTGCATGATGTGAAAGGAGGATAGCCCGCGCTGTGGCGGGCTTACAAAGCGGTGAAGTGCAAATTACAAATTACACAGTGGCGAGCGATACAAGAAACGCTAAGCTAAACTCGGCACTGCAAATGAGATGCTGTAAAACGAGCAGGGGAAGAAAAAAAACGTGGTTTTCGATATTGCAAACTCGACTAATGGGACATTGCAAGAGGGACCATCCCCAAACTGTGGCCAAATTCAGGGCAATGCCTGCATCCTCCTTGCGATACGTTCGTGGCCAGTTGACCCCACAATCAAACGCTAGCCTTTTGAATCCTTTCGATATCTTCGGGTGTCATGGCTAAACATAAGGTCACATCCCGTCGCGAGTTTAGCGAACGCAGCTTTGCACACTAGGCAGCTACGTGCAGTTATCGCAGCCCAGCAGCTCAGGACCTCGGCCCGCTTCCTGTGCTCTCTCTTTCTGGGCCTGGTCACAATCCTGGAGTGCGAAGCAAAAAGCACGATATGCCAGGGTCCTTGCTGCGCCTTCGAACCAGTCTGTCCAAATGGGGCTTTTTTTTAGAACGTGGGCCAAGGCGTGGGTGAACAAAATGGTTGCAATCAACATCTTAAGTTTGGGAATGGCCACTGTTTTGAGCTTGCTCTGAAGCTGCAAGATTTGAAACCCTTTCATTGTCAGAAAGGCCAGGCTGGATTCGAACTGTAATTGCCACATGACGACCTGTGAAATGATGTAACACTCCAACCGTGGCCCAGATTTCATCAACCTGCGACTCGGCATCTTGAGCCTGAGGAAACAATTGGATCCAAGCAGCCGGCCGACCCAACCACGATGCACGATTGTCTCAATCATCAAAGCTACCAGCAGGTTGTTCCTTCTCGGTGTGGTGGAATCTCGAACAAGGCTCCAGGCCCGAACCCTGAACCAGGTCCTAAATGAAGCGTGGCCACACTTGACACGGCGAAACCCATGCTGCTGAAGCCCTCCAGCTGAACCAGCAACAGAAACCTGGCTACCAACAAGCCGGCGAGCCAGCCAGCCGTTAAGGAACAAAACACAACTTGTTCTCTTCAACCAAGCGATTCGCCCTCTCGGGTCCTGTGAGTCCGGAAATTTCACGCCGTTGCTCCAAATCATACTGGCGAATGCTGTCCGGCACCGCTGGGTAGGCCTGCCAACACCCATGCGCTGACCCTGATTCCGGGATTCTGGGCAGTGCGCTGCTTAGGCGGGTTTGCGCCTAAACCAACCCTCAAAAGGGCACCCTCAACAACAAACACACACGAGAATAGCCATAACAGGCACAGGGTCCAACCAACTTCTCAGGTCTTCCTGGTTTGGATCATTGTTCCCAGGTACGTCGTCTTTGGGACATGTTCAAAAGATTTCAGCATGGCATGTGAGCCTCTTCGTTGGATGGGACCTAGAATCCACCGGCCATTCCCCTGCTGGGCAGAAAAGTGTAAGCCGAATTCGGCGGCAATAAAGTAAAGGTACAACGGAAAACCCTTGATCCAGGGGGCCCCCAAACACACAAAAGCCACGTTGGGCAAGGTTCCTCTTAGCGGTGGTCAAAATTGAGTTTCCCTTTCTGGGCCAGCTCAACAACTGATAACCCTAGCACTGTATTTGTTGCATGGAATAGATTCTGTTCAGTTGTCATCCTCACCGCATCCGGTTTTGTCTTTTCAGGGTCGGGTCAGGGTCTGATTGCATTTGAAAAGTAGGGCCCAGGGCAGCTCCCTCAACGGCCTGAAGCACGGAGACATGTCAAAACGAATCCAGTGGTGACACGTCACACAAACACGCCAACTTGAATGGAAGTTGGTCCTGAACATACCGTGTCCAACTCTGAGGGAGTCAGCTTGGTATCATGTTACGCCGGCAACGAGGCAAATTTCCAATTGCCATCCGGGTCTTCCAATTGATGCTGAGAAATCTCGCCCAAAACGAGGGAAGGGACACGAGAGCATGCCAAATTCAACATCTGGTAGCTGTTTACTTGCCCCTGCCCCCTAGGCCCCTTACTGCGTGAAACTCGTTGCGCTCACGCTTGATGTAGCGAAGCTCCTCACAGCGGCAAGCAGTAAAGTACCCTGGGAGCGAAGGGCAAGGAGGGAAAAAGCGGAAAGGTGAAGGCCAAACCTTCAGGCTTTGATATATAGTCATTCCATCCTATGATGGGTTGTTCCATGCGGCCTCTAAAGTTGGTTAACACACCAGGGCAACACACCGGTCCAAGCGTACATAGATATTCCAATGCGACAACTAGAAATCCCTGTACTCTCCAAATGTTGCCTTGTCAACTGGCTCTCCGGAAGCCCAAATTGAAAGAAGGAAGCTGAAAATGCCCCTTGGCTTAGGGAGGCGGGTGGAGGGATTGGTTTCTTGTCAGAACGGTACTTTGCTTCTGCCCTCCGGAAGCGGGGCCTCAACCCACAGGGCCAACGAAAGAAACTCAAGAAGCACTCCCAATTGCATTCTTGAAGACACAAATTCGGCCAGGGCGCATCCAAGATTTGGTAGTAGATCTCCACCATGACAGCGTACAGGAAAACCAGCAGGATCAGGTAAGTGAAGGTTTTGGTCCAAACACTTGGATGCACAGAGTTCCACTGATCCACGAAGAAATTTGATGTAACCTCACACACATTCATCCAGGCCCAGCCCACCGTCAGCGACATAGCCTAAGCTCAAGGAGCCGCGGACTGGGTCTGATGGCTTGGTCCTAACGATCCTCTCCAATGAATATGGGGGTGCTCCCCTCCGAAAGTGATGAACCCGCAAAACCATGGGCGCCCCCAAATTAAGAAACAGGGGTTGATTCATAGGGGGGGTCTTGCCACTCTTGGCCAATTGCATTGACTGTGCCATCCTTCCAATTTCCCTTCCCAGGCAAACCAGGCCCGCGGGCTTAATCATTGACAGCTGAAGAGCATGCAAACCTGGACCTGCAATACCTCAACGTTGGCGAGCCTTGAGTTTCTTCGCCTCCTCAAAATTTATCCTGTGAGAACCGTTCATGAATCCCGAAAGTAGGTCTGAGAAATCTTGTGGTTGGGAGCACCCCTATCGAAAGACTTATTCGGAAGCCCCGAACCTCCCTCGCCAAGCAGCATTGATCATCAAGGTGCGGTAGGATTTGCTCTCTGGACGGCGGTACTCTTGCAGGCCTCGGCTGCTCTCAACAAATGTCCCTTAAGGAAGATGTGTGGCAGCGGAAAGCTAGTGGGATGAACCCGGCTGCCCTCATTGCCCGACGGCGGCCAAAAACATCTGGTGGCTGCACAGGCCATTGACAACGTGCTGTTTTTCCCCAATCAGCAAAGCCTTAGCCAAATGCTGGACCAAATGCACAACTTCTGGTCCATGACAACAACTAGAATCAATGCGGAACTGGCAAAGCAGCATGAATATGTGTGGAAAGCTGACCTGCCCTTCCATCATTGCCGAGGCACTCAGTGTCTTGATATATGATCCTTGGATGGGAGTTCTGAAAGGATTCAAGCCCTCCTGAGACCCGCCGTTCAGAGTTGTTGTTACCAAATTGGACATCACGACGATTTATGGATACGTGCCTCTTGAGGGCCCCTGTCCAGTCACTTGCCATCGAGCTGGGCTCAAGAGCACCATTCAGCTTGACCCCTTCAGGCTGAGCCTCCAAGGACTGCTGTGACAATGATGCCGAAGTACCAAGTTTGCTGGTAGCTGCACCTCACAGCGAAACGTACGTTCCAGGGATCTGGCTCACAAGATGTGCAGTCTGCGTGTCATCAACTTGACTTGCATCCGTCCCCCTTTCTGTGCCACGGGCTGCCCGGTGGGCCACAGCAATAGACGCTACCAACTCAAAGGATGTGTGCCAGTGCCTGTTGCCGTCTTTTGCCCGGGCCATTTCCTTTGGCCACTTCTTTGCAGAAAAAGGCGCACTTTGTAGGTGTCGCAGCCTTAGGGCCAAGGCGTGCAAGGCAGCCTACCGTTTGCGGTTTCCACACGCGGGTGCAGCCCGGAGTGCACCGGGCGCTTGCCGAGCGGCCCATAAAGAAAGGGTAGTAGATCACCCTGAGGTGAAAGCCAATTCAGCACATCGGCTTACTCAGATTTACTGCCAGTTGCCCTAAGCCTACAACATGCCTAGTGCAACTCAGCCTAGCCACACAACACCCACCCCACAAAGCCGTGCAACCGTGCCTGAGTGTGTCGCTGACGCCCCAGCCATAAACGAAAGCCAGAGAGTGTGTCACCGTGTCGCCCAGGTTGCTTGCAAGAAGTTCCTGGGCTCGGCAGTGAGCGCACTTTCACTCTTGCAGCCCGCCTGCAGCCTGCACTGAGGCCTCTCAGCCTGAAATTGGGGAACCCCTATGTTAGGATGTTGAAAGGGAGGCCAGGAAACACTCTGCGGGCCAAGCTTCCATCTCAAATTTGGTCAGCTCTGCCTCCTTTAAGTCTTGCTCAAATTCTTCCCCGTCCCTTGGATGCCGAGTATTGGAAACAAAGAACCATTTCCACAAGCGACTCAGTTCTGACAGCCAATCCAGCATTGCGAGAAAGGCCTGAGATGCGGTGAAGCCTTCTGTCCAAGGAGCTTCTCTAATCTTTGCTTGCGCAGTCTCCGCCTATGATATGCCGCATCGATCCTGCCGATCCATGCAAATACGAAAATGAATCGGACATCTTTAGCGGCATGCCATGGAACCCTCGAGCAGAGGGTTCCAAGCCCAGAAGAAAAAAAGAGAGCTGAGAAGCAATAATTAAGTTTCGCACATGCGACAACCCTTTGGCGATCTGGCCTGATCACTACAATAGACATAAGTCCAAAGTACAAAATCTGCACCATCACCTGGCCGGTCAAAACATGAACCATCCACCGTGGATGATGTGAGAGGTTAACAATTCGAAAGACACCTTGTGACACCGCGCGCTCGTCGACAGTGTGGTCGTCCCTGATAATCAACCCTAGCCAGCCTCCAGAATATTCACGGCCCCATCTGGCAACTTTGACCTCATCAAAATTTAGCACAGCGCACATCAAGCAATCTGATGCACCGACAAGCTCTCGGAAGTAGAACGAATTGCGGCTTCAAAACTTGCAAGGATACTGCAATGGATGCAGAAGTTGCATCCAAGCCGCGAAGTTGCATGAGAAATAAGTTGGACAAAGTACACGGCCTAAGCTCATGTGCCAAAAGCTTAAAGCCAGTGCTTCAGCAAATGATGCAATAAATGAAAAATGCAATAAATGGAACCTAGCGAAGAGCCAAGAGTCGACTTGATTGATGGCATAGCCCACCCCCAGCAGGGAATTGTACGGCAAAGACCTTGCAAAAAGATATCTTCAGCCAATGTTTCAATGGACACGGAGGGGCGAGATACACGGTATTTCCTTGCGACTGGTGTGTGGTGGAACCCCAATCTCAACGTTTCCAAACCATGCGAATTTGCGGGCTGTGTCACATGTCGGAGAATGGGATCAGATCTTCTATTGAGCTAACTGGTGACTTGGCCCAACGTGTCCATCCGGGACCCCTGCCATCGTAAAACCTTGCTGCACCCTCTCAAACGCAAAGACAACGCCAGTGGGCTTTTGGATGGACCCAACGGTGCCCTTAGCCCCAGGGACCCAAAAACAACAGGGACCCAAACAACTCCATGTGTCGTTGGAAAGGTTGGTTTGTGGGTTTCGGCGGGCAACATGCTGAACCTCTATGTCCCTCCCAATTTGACCCTGATCATGCCCCCCTTGATGTTGTATGGAATGGTCCCTTGAATCCATCTACACGTGAAATCTTTGCACTGCGGCTTGTCACATGCTTGTTGGATCCTTTGCCCGGGGATGAGAAAATTCGCGGCTTGAGCGGCACTCGGGCGGTGGGTGCGCGCCTGCTGAAAGAAAAGGCAGCCGGGATGCTGTCAGCTTTGGGGAAAAAGGTAGTTTCTGATTGTGTGGCTGTATAGCTCCGTAAAAAGTCCGGCTTCCAGCGCAACAACTACAACCAAGCGCGCAATGCCAGTTTAACACACAGGCTGTTTTAGATGTGGGAATAGTGTGTGTGTGATAACAGATGTCGCGCCTCATTGATTTGTGCACATGTACATGATGCGTAACAAGAAGTAGCTTCAGCTGAACTGCCCCCTACCCTAGCAAAACAGCCACCCACACAGGGAATTGCCCACCAGGTGCAAAACAGTGAGAAACAACAATGCTTCCCGACCCCTTGCGTTCTAGTGCTCACAGAGAAAAGTAAAGAACTGTTAGCTCAATCCATGTTTCACACACCTAACGCTTGTGAACAGAAGCAGCTCAACGACATGAGTGCGCGCACAAGTGGTTAGGACCTGTGCCAGCAGTGTGGGGAGTTTGCTCAGACCCTGGCTTAGTCCCTGAGATGCTTCTTTTGGAATGTCGACCTCCTTTGCGTCTTCGGCTTCAGGGCCCGCAAAGCAGGTTGGGTGTCCAAAAAAACAGGGCTCCCTCAACCGGAGCCCTCTCACCTTGCACGCAGCCCTGGCACAAGTACCGATTGGCGATGGTGTCAATGGGCGGATGTTCGGCCAGCTCCTTCTTTGCGCGGCCCACCCGGGGGATGTGCGAAATGGCAGAGACCGAAATTACCTCGGCTGCAAAAAGTCACATCAGGCATGCTATTGCTGCAGTTGACATGCGAGGATGGCATGGTGAAGGATCAGCAGGGTTTGTTTTAAACAGGGGAAAGGGGGTGCTGGGATCAAGCAAGAAACAAAGTATTCTGCCTGAAAATGCTGCCAGGATGCCAGCACTACAGCCACAATGATCTCATCCCACAACGGTTGGTCAGTCCAGGCCAAAAAAGTTTGCACCACATCCTCAGGCGTTCATGAACAAAGCGAGGGACTTGCATTACACACACACACACACACACACACACGCAGTCACACATACATTAGGTGCAACACCCACATACTCGATACGCTGCTGCCACTTGGCGCACTTCGATCACTTTCTCTTGGGTGGCTAGACCAGCCGAGTCGGCCAGTCTGCCACAAAGTCTGTATCTCAGATGAGGGCTCGGAGATACATATTTGCTCTGCCACCAAAAAAAAAAAAAACGATCTGTGGCGGACGAGGGCAAGTCTTTTCTGACTGCCGGAAAGTCTGTACCTCAGACAAGGTCTTAAAGCTACAGACTTCCTCTGCCACAATAGCGCTGACGGAAGCTTCCCACGCCCTGTGCCCCACGTAGACTTTAAAAAAAAAAAAAAAAAAAAATCCGCTGCCACCTGGTATGACAGCCACGCAGCTTGCATGTCAGAGGAGAACTGTGTTTCAACGACGAGCCTATGGCAAAATAGTGCAAATCTTTATCCCCACGTCCCTGTTTCTGCTTCAGCTGCCACCCAGTATGACAGGCGGAAAGCCTGTGTCTCAAACGGGTCCGCTGAGACGTTTTCGTCTACTGCCACCTGGCACGACGGCCTCAAACGGGGGGCAACGGGTCTGTGGCAGGAACGGGCGTCAATTTATGGCGACGGATGACCTGGTGTGACAACCTGGCATGACAGCCTGGTCTCTGGAACTCTCACTTGTGACACGGACCTACCCGCTGCAATGGCGATTCCCAAGTTCTTTTCTCGATGGAGTCTTTAGTTTTTCAGACAAGGTCGTTGTGACGCAGGTTTGCTCTGCCGCAATACAGGCTGGTGGCGGAAGAAGGCAAGTCTGCATTCGCAAAAGCATAATCTGTCCAGGCGGTCCTGTAGTCTTCGGAAACAGCAGTCAGAAGGGAAGAGCGGTTTCCTCGGCTCGGTGCGGGGGAAACGCGGGCTATGAATGCTGCTTCGGCTTCGGTTCGAACGGTTGGCAGCATGCATCCTGACTTCGGTTCGGCTTTCAACGGTTCCGTTCGCGGGGCTTCCTGAGATCCATAGCAGCAGCCGGACAGCCTGCAGCTCAAGAAAGGACTGCCGCATACACAACTCAATACTGCTGTGACGAGGGAAAGTTTGCCCCTTCCGGACACAGACTTTGACTCCGTCGCGGCATGACAGCCGGAAAGTCTGCATATCAGATGGGCGCCGGGGGGTACAAACTCGCTTGGGAGACGCGCACAAGGCTGACACGGCAGCTGCAGAATCCGCATCTCAGCGGCTGCTGCGACAGTCAAAAAGTCTGTACCCCCAAGTCCTTCATGGGATGCAAATATCTCACACGATGAGGACTTGTGGGTTACTCGGGTCGCTTGGGTCACTTGGAACACTTGGGTCGTTTGGGGTCGGTTGGGTCACTTGGGTCACGCGCACAACACGCGGACCCGGGTGACGAGCACCCCCCCATCTCCAAAGGTGATACGGAGCCGCTGAGTCTGCATCTCAGCGGCTTCTGCGACCGCTGGAAGCCCTTTTCGGGACATGGACTTTCTAATCTGCTGCCACAGCCGGGTAGTTTGTGTTGTCCCTTGTGTCACTTGGGTGGGTCGCTTGCGTGATTTGGGCCTACCGGAGACTGACAGGTAGTTACAAAAATGCATTTGGCGGCCCCAAGCCTAGATTTGTTCATCGTTAGCCTTGTTTTTAAGGAAATCAGTTGTGCGTGACCCAACTAACCCAAGTCACTCATGTCACCCAAGTGGCAGCTTTTAATGTTCCCGCAAGCCTGACCCAAGTAACCCAAATGACCCAAGTGGCAAACCTCAGCTAATGTTCCCAGATTCCGATCACGATGATCCGCGCGTTGCAGTGCATAACCCACATGACAGGATGATAGCGCCACACTGCAAGTAATATCTGAAATCAAAGCCAAACCGGCACTAGCAGCACAGCTGGTCTTGCTGGATCACCACGGCTTATGGTGCTAAAGAGCAGAGCAAGTACCCCCTTGCCCAAGATGCGTTGCTCGTGCGCAAACAAAGTTGTCCGAACCTGGCCCTTTGACACGCCGTCTGCAACCAAGGCTCCTTGAATGCCCATGCCAATATCATGGGCATCGCTTTGGCCTAGCGCCAGGCCCGAAGCGAATCGAAGCGACATTTCCCAATTGCTTTGTCAATAGCAATGAATATGGCACCAAAAAGCCTTAGTTGACTTGGCAATATGGAAGATTAGGGAGGTGGCCACCAGAAGAGACCCCTTGCCGATGGGATGTTAAAGGGAAGCTATGGATCGACCCCTTCGAATCGCCGAGCCCTGCCAGCAGGTCCACGGCTGCATGCGCTCGGCTGTAGTGGTCATCGCTGTCGATCTCTCCTGCCAATCTGTGGGCGCGTCGAGGGTGGGGGGAAAGGGACTCTTGCCAAAGTGGCGACAGTGTTTCTTGTGCAACGCCAACTGTTAGTCACAGCCTGCAGGTGTTTGAAGCGGAAAAACACTTGATCAATCGAGAGCGCAAACCATGTACCCCCCCCCCCCGCGGTGGGGTTGGAACAAGCTGTTCTAGCAAGTAATCCGCAAAATGGCAAGGGGTACGAGGGCAACTGCACGGCCGTGCTCATGATTTTCATATACTACTTTCGTGCTTCAAAGTTGCGAGTTTCAAGCTGGAGTTGCGAAAGTGCGCTTCGCGCGCCACTCTCGTACTTGAACGTTGCGGTTTTCCTGCTCGACCTCCGAAAGTGGTCTTTGCATACTATTCTCGTGCTGAAAAGTTACGTTTTCGAGATGAGCTAGCAAAACTTCACTTTGCGTACAGCAGCTAAAACTTCAGTGATGATCTTCTGGAACCAGCCCGGAGTCGGCAGAAGCTTCGCTCTCTCTATTGCGGATGCATGAAATGCTGCGTCCTGCTTCTGCCACGATATTCAAAGTCACCTTTATCAACATGCTGCGCCTGCCACGAAACCTTTCAGGTCAGTGTATAACATGCTGCGCTGGCCATGAAATCGAGCCATCAAGACAGAGGTCCGAACACCGACATGGCACCGCAACAAAAGACCAGCTTTGAAACACACGTGTGTTTCGTGCGATGATGCCCGCATTTCAAAACTTGTCTTTTTGCTCCAATGGCTCCGCGTCGTGACCATGCCATTAAACTCATTTTTCTCTTAAAAGAACGCGCTTGACGCAACGCTTCCTGAGAAGCCTAGCTGCAACCTCCGAGAGGCATGGCGCCGCCATCGAAAAATATGTTTGGCTCTGAGCTCAAAAATGCAGTTTCCTACGTGAAATTGGCATGGCACCACAGCGAGAGCGCAGTTTTGCAAACAAACAAAAAAAAGCAGACTTTGTGCGAGACGGTCGGCATCGAAGACAACTTGTCCTAACTATTGCCGTCAGGACCGCTTCTACAGCGTACACTATTTGGGAAAGAGGGGGAACATGTGGGCCCAGCTTTCAGCAGCGGGAAACTCATGACTCAGACCAAAATACACAGCCCGTTGAGCACAGGTTCAGCCGAACGGCCGACGAAGTGCTGCAAGATGGGCACCAAAGTCCAGGTAATAACTGCCTGGGCTGCGGGCTAAGTGGTTAAACTTCACCCCACTTGCGTGCAAAAGGCCTGGCATCTGGCATGGCCTGGCAATAAAGGGTTCCCGCCTACAAAATGGAAGTGCACAACCCCCCTTTGAAAGATAGCGTCTTCCAGAAGGGTGTGTGCCCTTCCGCTTGGTCAGAAGGAACCGGTTGCCAGAACGAAATCAAAGCTGACCCGCCTTGGTTTCAAGGCAATGTCTAAAAACACGGGGATCAGACATGATCACACGTGGTCGCGTGATCAAACGCCCAACAAGAACCAAGGCGTGCCATCCCCTGCAAAGTTCGCGGCGCCATCAGTCCAATGCCGGGCTGCATAGATGGTGTATCCTCAGCACGGCAGAAGCTGAACGCAGCTCAAGCTGTCTTGAGAAAAGTCTGAAATTTCTGCCCGGAAAAAGCTCCAAGCAGAATTTGGTGTGCCTTAGGGTAGATAGAATTTGCTTTCAGTAGGATCATGATGCGCATGCGTTCCATGCTACATACTAGGTCTGGCCGCCTGTCCACTAAAATCTTGCCTGAGCCATACCAGTCTTGGGAGCAGCGCAGGTATGCAAACACCGGCTACCAACACCAGGGAGCAGGCTTGCGAAGGGTTTCTGCCTGCCTCACACTGTTTTGGGGTACCATTTTGACCACGTACGTCTGTGGATCAAAAAAGGCCGCCACGTTTTGGAGGGTCTTTGCTCTCCTCTGCACACCTCCCTTTCGGTCGTCCATCCAAAGTTGGCTTCAATTTACTTCTCGGCCGGGCATCCCATAAGCTGCCTGACCTGCTGCTGATCTGCATCCTCGACGCCCTCAAACATGGCACTCAGCACCCGGACGATCAACTGGTAAGCCACCCTCAGCTGGGAAATAACAACTTTCAAGGCGATAGGATTCTTCTAAATTGTTCATTCATTCTGACACATGCCCCATGCCGGCTGGACGACATCCAAACGCAATGTTGTGCTGTCTCGGCTCCAGAACATCTTTGGGGCTTTTGGCTGGGAGCCTGAACAACCTCATGATTCATGATGACAGATGTGAGTCAGCCGAGTTCTTGGCTCAATGTCAACATCATGGCCAAGCATGCAGGCCTTGAAGCGTTGAGACAAGCAACGCTGACAGCAGCCAAGCAAAGATGGTGCACAAACATTTTGTGATGAACATCTGCATCACGGATTCCTCTCGAGAAATGGATGGGTTCCTGACGTTTGCCTACATCACATGCAACCGTCCGATACAAACTGCTCGTTTACACGCCACATGGTCTCTCAAGAGTGGCAGTCTCCATGGCAACATTGCGAACATTGCAGGGCTTCTACCCTACATTCGGTGGGTCCGGGCCTGTCTGCCATAAAGCCATGCATCATAGTTTCGCTTGGTCAGCTGGATCATGTGATCGTGTGGGTCATATCAAGGCCAAAAAGGGGACCCATGACCCATGCGGCAATGATCCTTCGAATTGCAAAAGTGGCCCCAACGGATACAGGACTCTAGCCCTGTCTCCTGCGCTCTCAGCTTCTTGAGGTCCCGATTACGCATGGCCTGACGGGCGCAATCCGAAGCACTTGCTCTTGCAAGTGGAGCACCCACATTTTCCGGAACTTTAGGGCTGGGTTGTATCCAATCGTCTGCAGCTGCACGTGCTTCAATCTTCCATGTGCTGTGGTTCACTTGTGGTCGCCCGCATCACTCAGTCTGGTGCATCGCCGGGCATTGATGTGTGCATATTTGTGAATGGTCACACTGGCGAAAGGGGGCTGGAATTTCCAATGCTGATGCGCATATGGGCGAACGTCCCTCCTCAGTATGAGGTGGGCTGGCACATGCCCGCCGACGAGAAGCAGCGAGACGGATCAACAGGTAGGGGGACTCGGGGCAACGCTCTCCTTGGAGACTCGGTGTTGCCTGCTCTCGCCCCCAAACCTGCTCTTCAGGTAAGAGGCGAGTGGGCTCTGACAAACGTAGTCCCAATAGAGACTCAACTTTCTTGCTTGCAGGCACAAATAGCCGCGTGAAATCGTTCCAACCACATAAGGGCGCTATTTTCCCAAAACGGCCCAACATCTTGACTGGCACATTTCTTCTGCACCCCTGGACCTGGACCTTCAGCGCGGGCACCCACAGCCCACACGCCGCGTCACGGTGCACGTTTGGTTTGCTGCTGGGCCAGCTGACCCTTCTCGTGTGTTTGTCGGTCTTGTCCTTTTTTTGGGGCTGTTTTCGTTGTGTTTCTTGTTCCATGACAAGCGGGGTCCATTGGAACAATCTCGGACGTTCTGCCGTTCAGAACCACCCGAAGCCGGGGAGTACCGTGACATGGGGGATACCGGCCAGCTTTCCTAAAGAAAGCTGGAGGCCTGCTGCTGCTGCAAGGCCCTCTTGTTTAAACATAACTTGACCAAACATACACCCCTTGCAAATCTTGTGCCAGTCACTCGGCACACAATCAGAAGGCCGAAAAAAAAATGATGAGCTGAGCCTTGCAGCAAAAATGTGGCTTGAGGCCTCGTCCCAAGATTCTTTCATTTCTGTGGTTTGGTCAGAGCTGTACATCTGCAGGTTCAACAACTCACGGTATGCGAGTCAGCTGCTTAAATTACACCTCCATGTGGGGAACTCAACTGCGTCTGGGTAGGTGCCTGTTCAACTATGCGCCCCGGCCGGTGACACAGCATGCAGCAAATACCTCCAAAGACTGAGGGATACCGATGCTCTTCCGTTGCTTCCTAGACCTCCTCCCCGCTCCATGTCTCGCAGCCCGCCCAACTGCACCTGGTTCAAGAGCTGAAGGCTGGTGATAAAAAGCAAATGATCCTGCACACGTGAGCAGAAGCTGCATAATACGCAGAACTGACAGCTGGGAGTGCGCCGTTGCAACATTCAAGAGATATGAAGAGAACAATACGCATGGTTTGTCACTGTGCCGTCAATAACAAGCAAGCTCCCGTGGACAAGGCTCGGGTTCAACATGCATCAGGGCCTGGAACTCCGCAAGGGGAGGTTGCTGGGGATGGCAGTGTGTGGCATCGCAATGCCGAGAACATGCTGGGCAAAAAAGGTTGATGGTCTAAAGTGGGCTGCTCAAATGTTCCAGAAGGGGAAATCCAAAGATTTGAAAAGCACAGGAATGCAGGTCCTCCACCTCCTCCTGGGTATCTTGCAGAGCCTCATGATGCACCTCCGACAGACCCCCTCCCCGTCCCAAATGCTACTGACTAGAAGCAGGCCAGTTCAGAACTCAAGCAGCGATTTTTCCAGCCAACCCCAAAGTAGCGGGTTTGTTTGGGGGCCCTCTGCACCGGTGCTAGCCATGCTAAACCAACAAGAACCAATGAGGAGGTTGAACAGTACTTGCTCAACCGAATTGAAACCAATACAATCCGAATTAGGGACAATACAATTTCTGCTGCATAAAATCCTTCGGAAATAAGGTGAGGACGGGCGACGGAAGAGGACCGCAAAGGAGCGGAACGGGACTACTCGGGAGGAGGGGGGGGGGGCATCTTTGCTCAGGGGAACGGATTGTGGAGGATGCTTACGAAGGCCCGGCCGATGCCCTCACAGCCAGGGCCTTCAGGTCAGCAACGCTCAGCTTCTGCTTGACGTCCTTGGGTGCGCTGCCACCCAGACTCCCACAAATGTTTGGGCAGACGTATTTGACCTAGCACCGTCTCAGAAACCTCGCGTCTCAGAAACCTCGCGCAAATGCCACTGGCAAATGCAATACAAGTTTGACACAGTGTAACTTACAATTGAACAAATGATACTTTTAGCATGCTGCCGCACACAAAAGAACAACAATCGCATCGACAACACATTATGATGGGCATGCTGCATCGGAATCTGTCCCTGGCTGATGCATACCCTGCTTGCATGCAGCGATATGTTCTGCTTGTTTAAAGATTGGCCCGAAATCATGAGCAAGGCATAATAAATCCAATGGTCGGGGTTCAGCCTCTTCACCCTTTGTCTTCTCTTGTTTGGGCAAGTCAAGGGCCCCCAACAGTGACAAAATCCCCTCAACCACAAGCCAAGGGCAGTTGACATTTGCACGGGAGGCTCTTGCATTGCAGGACAAGTGGCTCTGGGATTGACCTCAGGGGCTTGTCGCACTGACTCGGGAGCGTGCATACCCGCACATCGAAGTGATTCTTGAACTTAAATCGACTTCTCCCGAAAATTGCCAGCGTTGGTTGGCTTAGGCTGGTTTAGGGTTGGTGTTAGGCACGGGTTTAGGGTTTAAGGTTGGATCATGGTTTCGGGTTGGTTTGGGGATTGTTTAGGCTCCCACTTAAATACGCGCCTTCAACAGTTTGAAAACCTCCGACTCGATCTGCATCTTCTCTTTCGATGCCCTTTCCTGGCGCAGGGTTCAACCTCCAACCCTTGCTCAAACAGTTTCCTGCAGCCCCGTCCAGTTGCTTCTAGGCGAATGCATGGAGTCCCTCCTTTGCATTCGGCATCATCTGGTTCAGGTTCGGCATGGCCATCGCGGCCACGGGAAACAGCCTGACGCTTCATGCCAGCCTCAAGGGGTCCCTCAATTTAAGAAATTGGTACCTCCAAAGTGGCAGTTCAATTATATAGAACTCGGCAGTAAACTGTAAACAGCAGCTTTCGAAGAAAAAGCCCCTGCTGCGCGCTCGGGAGCCACGGCCGATAAGATCTCACAAGTCGTGCGCCTTCAGTGCACGAAGCCAAGCAACGAGCCAAGGGGCTCCTGGCTCGCTTGATGCAAAGGCATACTCATCCTACTGCCCAGATTTGATATGACCCCTCACAAAAAGCGGATACGATTTTTTGGGAATATATTTTTTGGTTCTGCGTGCCAGGGGGGTAAGTGTCGAAACCTGGGACTCTCAATGACAGGTGTCCTTTTGGATCCGATCATTAAGCCTAGTGTTGACACATACCGTCATCTCCAAATAGTTTGTTTAATGTTGGCCAGGTCTAAGCGTGCCAAAAGCCTACAAACATGGACCCTCGCCCCAAGGCCCCAAGCATGTGGAGGGGGTTCATGCGAGGCATCGCCCGTCGAGTGTTGAATTGGGAGCATGTGTTCCAGCTGAATGTCGCAGCTCGTTTCTCGTCCCACTGCGTATGGCATTCATCAGACATATTACATATTGAGTGAAAAGTAAGTCCGGCCTCTTCAAAGTAGGATGTCTTAGTCCCCCATGACGATGCTAACGGGGCAGTTGAAGGCTACCGCCGATGACAAAGCATGGCTCAGTGTAAGAGAGAGCTCTGTGAGACAAGTTGCCCCAATAACGATTCAATCACACTGCGGCGAGCTTTGTTTGGTCCTGGCTGCCGATGCAGGGTTTAGCCAAAGACCAGGCCACTTTCAGGCTCATGGGAGGTTTGGGGACACGATTGCCCGTTGTTTGCACCACTCGCATGGATTGTCCATGTCACACGTTCTCAGCACCAGCTAAGGGCAGTGTTGTTTCATGTCTTCTTCAGTAATCTGCTTGTGGTCCAATCAGCCAAAGTCGCAAGGAACCTGGAAAGAACGCCGTGCCATCCTGCAAACAACTTCACGTTGTAACACGCCTAATTACGGGAACTTCACGGGCACGTCTCTGTTCCCCGCCTTTCTGTTTCTCAGTCTTCCGGGTCAGCGCGCCTGCACTGGGCTTCACACCTTCGGCTTCGCGCCGTGGGGCAGCCGACGGCCGCCCTCCGAGTCTGAGCCGAAATCCGCGGAGCATGTGCTTCCGGGTGCACCGCACATGCAGCCGCCAAGGGCGGCCAGCGAGCCGCCGGCAAAGGGAGGGGCCACATGCAAGGAGGTCACTGTGTGCTCGAATAACACATGGCATACATGCATCACGAGGCGAGCCGCTGGAAGCTCGTGTCATGCTCTTGCTGTCTAAGTTTCACATGTGTGAACATGGCCGGCTCCAAACACAACCTCCTCAGCCCACAGCCTCTTGATTTGAACTGTACAGACAAGTCTCCAGCATCATTGGGATATTTCCAGTGTTGAGCCAACCCCTGATTGCAACATGACAGTCTCCGCACCTAGATCCAGGGCCATGGCGGAAGCTGCCATCCTGCCAGCTGCGGTTTGCAGTTGTTTCAGGCCACTTCTGTGGAGCTTGCACTGGTCCATGTCACCATGTCGTTGCTCCTTGCTCGGAGCCTCTGGGAAACCCTTTGTTCAAAGAGAGCCCGTGTATCGTGACAGGCCCCTGGTTGAGGGCAACTGCCACTCACTTGGGCTCGTTTTCTAGCCTTTGACCCCTCTACCGCAATCTCATCCTGTCGGAGGGCCTTGGAGGTGCCTCCGTGTCGGCGATGGCCTGCCATCGATGTGGCGCAAGGCCGCGGGGCCGGAGCGCAAAGCGAATGTTCCCCAGGCCGGTGATCAGGAGATGCAGCCGAAATCGCCAAGGCCGGGATGGCTGCATGCCCGGGGAAAAAGGGGAAGGTAAATTACATCCCGCAAAGATACAAAGAGCCGGAATAATCTGGCCTCTCCTTTTCTCACCTATGGCATGTGCGCTGCATATGTGCCTCTCGTGCCAACTGTTGAAGGAAACAGGCAATGGTCTAACCAGAAAAAAATACGCCGAAAAACCGGAAAACAATTCCCCAGAAAATAGGGGAACCAACAGGCAAGACCATCCCTGGTGGAAGAAACATCAAAAAAGCCATGCCAAACACGCAATTACACACCATGTTCAGGGCTTTTCACGATTCTGCGAAACGGTATGATGTATGAGCGTGTGTCTGTGCGCGGCGCGTGCGTGTGTGCGTGCGAGTGAGTGCGTGCGTGTGTGCGTGTGCGTGCGCGCGTGCGGGCGCGTGCGGGCGTGAGGCGCGCGTGCGGGCGTGAGGCGCGCGTGCGTGTGTGTTTGTGTGGGTGTGTGTGTCTCTGTTTGTGTGCGTCTGTGTGCGTGTGTATGTGCGTGTGTATGTGTGTGGGTAAATGTGTGTGGATATGTGAGTGTGTGTGGGTATGTGTGCGTGGGCATGTATGTGTGGGTATCTGTGTGTGTTTGTGGCTATGTGGGTGGGTGTGTGCGTGTCTGTGGCTTGTTGAATGTGGGTATATGTGTGTGTGTGTGGTGTGAGCGAGCGTGTGGTGTCGGGGTGTGTTGTGTGTGTGTGTGTGGTGTGTGCGCGTGCGTGTGGTGTTGGGGTGTGTGTTGTGTGTGTGTGTGTGGTGTCTGTGGTGTGTGTGGTGTGTGTGGTGTGTGTGGCGTGTGTGGTGTGTGTGGTGTGTGTGGTGTGTATGTGTGTGTGTGTGTGTGTGTGTGGTGTGTGTGTGTGGTGTGTGTGTGTGTGGTGTGTGTGGTGTGTGTGGTGTGTGTGTGTGGTGTGTGCGTGTGCGTGTGCGTGCGCGTGCGCGTGCGTCTGCGTATACGTGTCGTGTGCGTGTGCGTGTGCGTGCGTGTGCGTGTGCGTGTGTGCGCGTTCGCGTGCGTGTGCGTGTGCGTGTGTGCGTGTGTGCGTGTGTGCGTGTGTGCGTGTGTGCGTGTGTGCGTGTGTGCGTGTGTGCGTGTGTGCGTGTGTGTGTGTGTGTGTGCGTGTGAACGTGTGAACGCGCGCGCGCGCG
>CAUJNA010003620.1:32288-74788 GCA_963377175.1 Effrenium voratum
TGTGTGTGTGTGTGTGTGTGTGTGTGTGTGTGTGTGTGTGTGTGTGTGTGTGTGTGGGGGTGCGGGTGCGGGTGCGGGTGCGGGTGCGGGTGCGGGTGCGGGTGCGGGTGCGGGTGCGGGTGCGGGTGCGGGTGCGGGTGCGGGTGCGGGTGCGGGAGCGGGTGCGGGTGCGGGTGCGGGTGCGGGTGCGGGTGCGGGTGCGGGTGCGGGTGCGGGTGCGGGTGCGGGTGCGGGTGCGTGTGCGTGTGCGTGTGCGTGTGCGTGTGCGTGTGCGTGTGCGTGTGCGTGTGCGTGCGCGCGCGCGGGCGTGCGTGGTGCGTGGTGGGGGTGCGTGGTGCGTGGTGCGTGGTGCGTGGTGCGGGTGCGTGGTGCGGGTGCGGGTGCGGGTGCGGGTGCGGGTGCGGGTGCGGGTGCGGGTGCGGGTGCGGGTGCGGGTGCGGGTGCGGGTGCGGGTGCGTGTGCGTGTGCGTGTGCGTGTGCGTGTGCGTGTGCGTGTGCGTGTGCGTGTGCGTGTGCGTGTGCGTGTGCGTGTGCGTGTGCGTGTGCGTGTGCGTGTGCGTGTGCGTGTGCGTGTGCGTGTGCGTGTGCGTGTGCGTGTGCGTGTGCGTGTGCGTGTGCGTGTGCGTGTGCGTGTGCGTGTGCGTGTGCGTGTGCGTGTGCGTGTGCGTGTGCGTGTGCGTGTGCGTGTGCGTGTGCGTGTGCGTGTGCGTGTGCGTGTGCGTGTGCGTGTGCGTGTGCGTGTGCGTGTGCGTGTGCGTGTGCGTGTGCGTGTGCGTGTGCGTGTGCGTGTGCGTGTGTGTGTGTCGTGTGTGTGTTCGTGTGTGTGTTCGTGTGTGTGTTCGTGTGTGTGTTCGTGTGTGTGTTCGTGTGTTCGTGTGTGTGTGTGTGTTCGTGTGTGTGTGTGTTCGTGTGTGTGTGTTCGTGTGTGTGTGTGCTCGTGTGTGTGTTCGTGTGTGTGTTCGTGTGTGTGTGTGTTCGTGTGTGTGTTCGTGTGTGTTCGTGTGTGTTCGTGTGTGTTCGTGTGTGTGTTCGTGTATGTTCGTGTGTGTGTTCGTGTGTGTTCGTGTGTGTGTTCGTGTGTGTTCGTGTGTGTTCGTTTGTGTTTGTGTGTGTGTTTGTGTGTGTGTGTGTGTGTGTTTGTGTGTGTGTGTGTGTGTGTTTGTGTGTGTTTGTGTGTGTATGTTTGTGTGTGTTTGTGTGTGTTTGTGTGCGTTTGGGTGCTTTTGGGTGCGTTTGGGTGCGTTTGGGTGCGTTTGGGTGCGTTTGGGTGCGTTTGGGTGCGCGTGGGTGCGTGTGGGTGCGTGTGCGTGCGTGCGCGCGCGCGTGCGCGCGCGTGCCTGCGTGCCTGCGTGCCTGCGCGCCTGCGTGCGTGCGTGCGTGCCTGCGTGCCTGCGTGCGTGCGTGCGTGCGTGCATGGGTGTGTGTGTGTGTGTGTGCGTGTGTCTGCGTGTGCCTCCTGTGTGTGTGTGTGTGTCTGCGTGCGCCTGCGCGTGTGTGCGTGTTTATGCGTGTTTATGTGGGGGGTTGTACAAACATACTTTGCCTGGGGACACCCCCAATCGCGGAGCAACGTTGGGGATCGCTGCTACTTCTGTTTGAAGAAGGAAGAGACGTAGCTCGGATGGGCAGGGGCTCACTGGCGGAACTCGCCCAATCGCCGTCCAATCGCCGTCCGATCGCAGTCCAATCGCGGAAGCCGGCGTTGAAACTTCGGTTTGCAGCTTCCAGCCCTTGCCAGCAGGCAGATTTGGAAAGCACTAACGCAACTAACATTCAGGACTCTTTTTGCTCGAGCCCGCGCAGTCAAAATCAGCAAGACGTGCGTCGGCACCATGCAGCGTCTAATCTCATAAGAAGCTTTGTTGCCCTTTCGCCGTCCAATCGCCGGCCATTCGCGGCTAGAGTTTTGCCAATCGCGCGGTTCAACAAGTTGCAAAGTGTTTCATAGATTTGAGACATACAACGGACGGCGCCCATGTGTACGTGGGTGATGCATCTTTGTATGTGTCTATGCCTGTCCGTCTGTTTGTGCCTTTTGCGCTGTCTTGCTGTCAGTCTGTCTTGCGCTAGTGACAACCATGCAGCCCTTGCATCGTTTGGTCACGCTGGCAACCCCTTGCCTTGGCATCGATGCTCACCAGTGACTTTGTGAATGGCCTCCGACAAAAGGGCGCTCCAAAAACACGCAGGAAGTTTGAACAGCGCATTTCAACGAGCGGCCTGAACCGATGTCACATGCAGGTGGGCCCGTGCCAAACACACGACACGGACAATACAATACTTGCTTTCGCGACTGGGAAGAGATAAATTGACTTGCCTCGAGATGCCTTGAGAGTAAAGGTATTCCACATCAAGCCGCAATGTCCTCCCTTACCGTGGGTGAGCAAAATCACGTTTTATCCGCAACAAGGAAGATCAAGCAACATTGTCCACGAGCCGCACAAAGTCTAGGTACTTTCTGGCGCTCGCGAGGCCCGCTGCGGGTACCAAGCATATCTTCCGAGCCTTGGCCAACACTTGGGGTTTCAAACGCACCCGTTTGCCAGGCAAAAATAAACCCGCGCATCCCGGAGCAGCGCCTGCGACGGGGTTGCTTCACCCGGGGCATGGCCGGCGGCCGCGGCACGCTCAGCACGATGCTCTGTGGCACAGAGAAGGCCAAGGGTGCGGACAGCGGGAGGCAGTCCAGCGGAAGGAGCGAGGGCCTGACGGCAATGAATGGATGCAAACTTCGTCCAGGTGTGAACTTGGTTTAAAGGGAAACCACAAGCCAGCACAATCGCATGTTTTTGGATCCCCTGTGTCGACACACGCTGATAATATGAGTGCATAAACCGGTGGTTGTGCGACCAGCTTTCACATGGGGTGTGTGTTTTGAGCGTGCGCTTTTCAGAATGGCTTAAAGGTAACCAACCGGAAAACGCCACCATTTTGGGGAGTCCGAATCCCGAGTTTGGCGCGTCACATACCCCTATGCTTTCGCCGGCCTGGCCAGGTCCTGGTAAGGGCACAGCAGCTTCCGGGCCGCCTGCACCCTGCTCCGGGCGTAGCTCTGAGCGGCCAGGCACGGCCCCGGCTTCTCGAAAACTTGGGCCTCAGCTCGAGCCAGGCGTCGTTTGCTCGTTTAGAAAGCGGCATGGCACCCACAAGTTCCATTTTGCCCTGGGCCATCATCCATGTTGACCCTCAATTTGTTCAAGAACCACCGAAAAAAGACCGAGCTAGGCGACTCTGTGAACGCCAAAGGCGGGGCCAATGTGGACGTTCTGTGTAGCATTTTGACATCCTCGCATGTGCCACAGGTGCTAGGAAACCAAACCAAGAGAGAAAAAGAAAGAAAGAAAAAAAACAACAAAAAGAGAAAACAAGAAACCGAGAGAGAGAGAGAGAGAGAGAGAGAGAGAGAGAGAGGGGCAACAAGGGAGGGAGGGAAGCAGAAAAAGAAACATTTCGCCTGACTGCAGCCCTGGCCCATGCAACAATAGCAGCTGAGTGGCCTCCCCGGACAAGGCGCCATCCAGCAACCTGCATACATACCTGGGTGCATGTTTGCTGAGGATAGCCTATTCAAATGCCCCCTATTTGTGAGACAAGCCCCGCTTGGCAATCGGCTGGGGTCTTCAAACCAAAGCGCAAGCTGGCGAACTCTAACGAGCTCAAATTGCTAAGATCCATGGAAACCTTCTCTAGTCGCAACGGCATTGGATGATGTGACAGGCACAACCGCACCTGTGGCGCGCAACGGGGAAACCTTCGCGCCTGGAAATGCCCCCACAGGCATTCCCAACATATCTAAAGCAAGTGCATACAAATTGCTCAAACTTTGGGACCCCAGCGGGTTGGTGTCCTAATTCCTCGGGTCTAACTCGTTTCCAGATCCGATCCGCAGCCAGGAAGCTGGAAGAAGTTGCTCTTCACCGGGCGCCTGTGGGCCGCAGGGAGGCTTGGAGGCTTGGAGGCTTGGAGGCTTGGGCCAGCCGCCTTAAACCATAGCTTGGCCAAAACTTTCTCTTGTTGAAGCAACCTTTTGGTTCCCTTCAAAAGGGGCCGGGGGCTGGTTGTTCAAACAAATGTTGCTCCACCTTGATCGCGAGTCTCCAGGTCGAACGTGGCAACTGCACAGGCAACACGCAGCTGAATCCCGGCCCACAGGGACATAAACCGGGCACCGAAGAAATTTAGAAGCTTGACGCGCATTTCTGGACATCCAGGAGTCGTCATGGTGCCTGAAACTAATCATGAACTCCAACCTGACCCTGTAGTGGACACATATCTGGTGCTAGGTTTCAACTGGTCCACTGTTGTCCGTCTGTAGTCCCAGACTTGTCCATGCTATGCTCCTTTTAGCCACAGATGACAGATGGTTTTCACTTCATGGCATGTGACGGCATTGCCAAACTGATGCACCAATATCCCAGTACCCTCGCAAGCTCAAATCCGGCAAGCTTGTGCTTCCCAGAAAACTGACCCAAGCCCAACATGAAACTACTGATTTCATTTTGGAGGACCACTACTAGCTCCAATGATGTTATGATTCCGGGCTGCAACGGCTCCTGCGTCTGGACCCCCATTCCCGAGCCTTCCCCAGGGTCTGAGACGGTCTCAGTGCCTTCTCAACTTTCTGCCGGGGCACTTCTTTGGGGGGGGGAAGCGGCAAATTCAGAGGGGCAGGCGCGTCCAGACCCAAACCCACGTGAAGCTCCGCAAAGTGCCACCAGGCGGCACGAGCTCCCTGGGCTCTGGCTCGCTGAGCTCGCTGAGCTCCTGGGCGCGCCAGCATGCGTTATCTACACACATCTGTTAACCTTTTGGCCTCTGGTACTTCCATCTGCCCGAAACTCGTGTGAAAGGCTGCAGAAAGAACAAACAAACATCAAACATGCAGGAACACGATTCAACGCAAAGTACCATTCCGAAAGAACATTAAAGTGTACAAGGCTTTCAGAAAGATTCGTTCCCTTGGGGACAGTGCAAAATGCTCGGTTTGGCAGCTAAACAGATGGCCTTCTCGTCGTCGAAGTCTTCTGGGAAGAAGTCAACCACGGCCGCCTGGGGCGCTGCCAGCATTCAAATCCTTCTGTGTCAAACCGAGGGTTGAAGTCATTGCCTTCAGCGGCTGACTTGGAGGTTGACAGTAGCTCCCCGTGAAGTCATGTTCTTTGAGGAAGGGTTCAATGTTGCTAGGTCAGGTGGGATGGTATGTCGAATGAACTGGGAGAATGGGATGAGTGGCTTGCACCTTTCATGCGTTGCAGGGCTTTGGCAAGCTCCTCTTGCTACAACTAAAAAGTACGCCATCGCTTGACCAACCGCAGGCTGAAACGGTGAGCATAGCAACCTCAAGGACGACTCAGTTCGGGCGAGCTGTCCACAACCAACACTTGGCCCTTTGACTAAAGTAATAGGCCCCGTTTGCTCAGGTAAGGGTTTTGGACTTCTTCGCCGTCTTGTTCCCACGGAATCAAAATGCAAAGCATGAAGAAACACAGTGTGACTTCCAGCGCCCAGCTGAAATCTCTGAAGCGATGCCTCGTCAGGAGCATCAACCAACACGTCGTCCACAAAGTCATCCACTGCCTTGCACAGCACGGCCATGCTGAAGCTGTTTGACCAATGATGGTACCAGTCTCCAAAGCACGTGCAGCATGACCAAGGGATGACCTGAAATTGATGACTCCAGTCTGGCCGCGCGCCCTGCAAAACTTGAAGCTGTTCCCGGGACCCTTCCCTGAATGGCGCTGTTCGAGCTGCATTTGCAAAGCTCATTAGTGGTTCCTTTCAAAACAATGTGTGAGGGCATCGGCAAGCCAGAAGAGCGCCTCTTCCAGCACAGAAGATACAAAGCTTCGCACCTGGCGAAAGTGGTGCGCCCATCAAAGGCGAATGTCTTTAGCCAACCGCTGCTGTGACAGTGTTCCGGTGTGACAGCTGGTTTGGAGCCATATAACATTGATGAGCAGCTACTATTGGATGCATGCAACAAGGCGAGGAAAGGAACCATTTAAATTCAGAAACTTTTTTGTACAAAGCCGTGCAGAGACATTTCAGAGCTGTCCCACAGCAGCTACTTCCACTCAAAACATCCCACCAGTCAGTGTCCTCATCTTTTTGCGGAGGGGGGCTCAGAATGCTAGCATGAGACCCCCTGGCCGCGGCCGTGCCTGAAAGTCCATAGTAGCACGCAGCCAATTTGACTGGACAGCTACTCTCAACTTGAGACAAAGCTCTGCGTGACGCGCTGTGACGCATTGCAAATGGGCGCTCGAGCTTTCCAAGACTTGGCCAAACTCCAGAGTTGCCGACGGTTGGGTGCCTTGCCAAGTGCCAAGCGAGGGCCACAAGAAATGCATGCCTACATCTTCCAGCAAACTACGACGGGTCGTCTGGCCCAACCACCCGGATGGGACCTCACGCAGTGCCCTTTGAAAACATGCTTTCAAGACAACATCAGGGTCGACGTCGCCGGCCGCCTGATCCTGATGAGGCCCCTGAAATTGCACTGTCGACAACACTGACCACACACTTCCTAGGGCCCCCGCCCGTGCTTTCGAGCAAAAGCGGCTGGGAAAACTCACCTGTCAGGCGTCATTTGACACGACCTCGAAACTAGGCAGGCATACCAACACGCCATGCCGGCTTGCTCAGGACTCAGGTCTGTCTTTTTAATTTTCTCTGAGAGCGTCCTTTTTGAGTCAGCTACCTTCTGGCAACCAGCTGGATAACAAAAGCCTTCCGGCAACTTGCACTTGCTCTCAGAGCCCAAAGCCAATTCACTCTTGGCTCTGCTAATGCAAGTTGGTTGCAACAGCTCATATGCCCTTGTGATCCCAAAGCTAGGGAGCAGAACCCTTCCAGCAATGGCCCACAGGATGCAGAGTTTGCTTAGCCCATCCAACCAGTAGCCTCAGGCCGCAGTATTGTCGAACGCGAGTCGAAACAACAAAACCAGAGCCGTAGCACCCCTCCAAAAAGAAAAGACCACACCCACACGCCCACAAGAGCACTCTGCCAACACCACGCAATCGATTCTCGCAACACCATTTGACCACGGTCAGAATATGCAGTCCCCGACATGTGAATGAGACCCCATCGTGCTTTGCAGGAAATTGAGCTAGCTAGTTTACCCCAGGTCCCTCCTGCATTGACCACAAACTCGCCATGTTTCCGGAACCTCGTGCAAGCCATGGTCAAGACTCCCCATGTCGGCCATGGCCATGGCCATGGTTCTTTGAACATGCCTTGAACACGAACCATCGCAATGCTCCAAGGGTTCCATCATCATCCCTACCAAGCCGTTTTTTTGGTGCCAAATGACCCAACCTCATGCGCCAAGTTCCGCCCTCGCCACACGCCTTGTGGCAACCTCAACCTTATGGAAGGTCCGCTGGGCAAAACCTCGTGTGGCGAAATTGATAAGTTGACAGGTTCCTTGAGGGTCGTTTTCAGTTGGTTCTTCTGGGTCAATAGTGAAGCCTCACAATGTACACGGTGGTTTAAATCGAACCCGCCCCCCCCCCCAGTTTGAGAACCCCTCAAACATGTCCGATTTCAGGGACCCAGTTGTTGGTGTGACCTTTCTAAAAAGGCGCTGAGGGCTTGTTGGAGTCAGAAACTGTGGCCGCTTCTTGTGAAACTCCCCTCTTCTGGCGCTATCCCTCGAGCCTCTGGCAAGAAGCAATCCAGCTGAGCACAAAGCATGGCTCCCATTTTCAGAATGGTGAAGGAGTTGGGCAACGGACTTCCGGCGGCTTTCAACAGCTAGCGTCTCTGAGCAACCCTGGCCCCTGGAATAAGGCATAAACGGGCATAAGGAACCCAAGCTTCAACTTGCGGTCTTGACTTGCTTTTCAACCACAGACTGGGACACGAAACAGCGGGAACACCAGGGATGCAAAGGAGGCACATGTCCCAACTATTCTTCAGTTGCCCCGTGGCCTTAACAAACAAATGAGTCCCACATTTGGCTTGTTCCTGTAGAAGCCAACAGGGTGAAAGAAGGAGAAGGGGCTGCGTCTGTGAAACGAATGCGGGCAGCCCGGGCAAATGTCAGGGCCCCACACCCAGTCATCCAATGGCTCCCACAAGGACCCAGTCGGCTGCACGGTCAGCATGGAAGAACCTCAGCCGGCCTTTGGCTGTCTGATGTTGTGGAAATAGCCTATGCACTTGCGACCCAATGATCAAGCGGCAATTTAATCGACAAGCAAATGCCATGCCTCATTGGCACAGCCTGCCAAGCCAAACAAAGCAACCTGACCTCTTTTGCCGTGGCCCGCCCCTCCAGTTGGAGCCCCTATCTATCAACTCTGTGAGTTTCTGTGCAAGCGGTGTGCAAAGGCTCTCTGCGGAAGCGTTGTACGAAGTGTATACGTGCAAAGGTCAACCTCAAGGTGAAAGGGGATGCCTGGATTTTGCCCAGGTCGACGCGAAGTTCCAACATCTCAGCCAAACCTAAAATAAAGTCTTCCTAGGACAGGAGCCTTTGAGTTTGCCCAAACAGGCCGGCATTCGCATAAAATGCGTACATGTTTCACTTACTTGTGACCACAGGCTTTGCCTCCGCTGAGTAAGAGTATAGTTTGAGTAATTTCCAAGGTGCACAGGGTGGGTTTGGGTTTGTTTAGGGCATGTTGCGTTGGCTTGGGTGGCTTGCTTAGACTGTCCGGCTTCAAGTTTTACAGCGTGGGTTGCGCGGCTTGTGTCAGGGTCCCGAGTTATTATAGGGTTGTTTTCGGATGGGCTTGGTGGTTGAGGACGGATGACGATTCAGGGTTTGTGTTGGGCCTTCGGGCCAACACCGACGAAAAAGGTCACAGGTGAGGACCAAAAGGCAGTCATCCATGGGTGGCTTTGAACAAAACCAGGATGGCAGGCACCCAGGTTCTTCCAATACTTGTCATGTCCAAACACCATGAACGCATAACAAAGCGAAATGTCTCCCTGCCTTACCTATTGTTTGCTAGTCTGCATTCGCAATGCACCCGGGCACCCACCACTCAGGCTTGCCTGTGCTTCGCACCCGCTTAGAACTACTTAGGACGCGGCGGTGCAAGCATCACGCAGCAGGCTCAAATGGAATTGAGGACCATGCCATGGAACTCCAGCTCCAATGGGAACTCGCAAATGTTCACAACCTCAGCTACGCTCCTGTCAATGCATGAGGGTCCAAGCGTGATTTGGCGAGCATGCCAAGCCCCGAATATGGCCTTACCTTAATATGTTGCGTGTTGATATGTGCAGCAATCAAGGATCGACTGCTCCCATAACCAGAAAGTCACATTCGCTGACAAGCCTTTCTTTTCTTGTGTTGACAACAAAAACCTTCCAAACTTAAAAACAACACGGATAGAACACCCTTCCAAACCTCAAAAAACCGGACAAAACACGAGGTATTTGCTTAAACCAACACCTGCTCTCTGCCACCTTCACCTGGGGGCTGACCCGGTAGCGTGCGCCGCTGGCCCAGCAGGAGCGAACAACCCCTGACCGCAGTGGAAACAAGGGGGTGGTCTGAGGGCTTTTTCCGTTTTTCGAGGGAAACCGTTCTCTTTCTGGGGTTGACATGGGTTGACCATTCTTTGAGGGGAAGCCACCAAAAAGAAAGGTAGAAAGGGAGCCACTGAACGGCAACAGGCCACCATGTCATTACCAGCAATTGTCTCGCTCACCAGCCTTCCTGCTGGCTGGCCCTGGGATAGGAATCGAACAGAACGCACATCTCAAGGCAAATCGGCCGACATGCGCATTTGAACATGTCAAGCATGTGTCGTCAATAAGGCACACAGCTCGAAAACAAACCAGTCAGGGACTTGGTCGGATCTGAACATGCCAGACTTGGTGACTTTGCAGGAGCCCAGGTCAGGCAGCCCAAAGCACAAAGCACAAATGCAGAGCACACTTCAGAGCTGGGGAGTCGGAGGACGGCGACCCACAAGTTAGCTGGGTTTTGGATGGGCACGTTGCCAGCAACTCTTCAAACTTGAAAACTGACTGCTCCTGATCTGAAACCATACCGGGCTCTCCGAAAAGAAAAAAACAACTGAGGATTAAGACTGACCCCCTTGTTTCGTTGCTCTCAGAATCCTTGCGGGGAGCGAAGTGACTTTTCAATTTTGATGTGGATTGAGCTTAGCTGACGCCCAAAATTCAGTGGCTTTGTGGTCTGAAACCTTGGCCCCTTGGCTCCTTAGCCCGTTGATCCACCAAGTACCGCTAGATTGGTTCCATTGTTTTTGTTGGCCCCCCCTTTTGGATCGGGACCCGCATGAGCAAAGGAGGCCCAACGCGTTTGACCCATGTCGCGGCTTGGCCGTGCACCTGGGCCAATTCAACCAATATTTGCCCAGGCGCGCAGCAAAGGCTGGCAGCAGCCCAGCCTGAGGCAAGCTGTGGCAGTGTCTGGTAGTTGATTAAACCACCAGGTAAATTAGGGCCATCTATCTTTCTACCAAAACAACCAAAAAGGACACCTGTGTTCACAATACTGTCCGATCATCACACAGTAACCCCGCCCCAAATTCTAGTTGTTCAGCCCTTGTCGTCCCCAATGCTCATAGCAAGAAGTGTCTCCCATATGTTTTGTGGAAACAATTGAGTGCAAAGGAGCCCTTCGCAAACAAGGAAGTGGCATTGGGGTGACACCACGAAGCCGGACAAAATGCACACCAGAAGGAACGCATCGACACATCTGGCAAGAAGTCAGCAGGTGAGTGCTACATCAGGCTGCAGGGCGACCACACACACACACACTGCACATGAAAAGATGAGTAAGGCAAAGCACGCCAACTTCATGGCTGCGCTGCTGGGGCCCCAGCAATTGTCCGCACCATGCTCGGGGTGATGTTGACCTTTGCGGGACTTGGCAATTGCAGTTCCTGCGGGCTAGCTGCAGCAAGAGTCAGTTAATTGGCAGGCATCCTGATGCTGGCATCTAGTGCTAAATGACAACCTGCAATGGTCCAATGGCAACTTGGGGGCGATGATGTCCAAAATAGTCATTCCCAAAGCTGAGCTCCAAGCGAGCAAAGGGCTGTGGCCGCTGAGAACTACATGCAAAGCATGACCTCGCGGGCAAACTTGGCCACTTGCACTACAAGGCAGCCCAAGCCTGATGATCCGTCTGGAGAACTCGTCACCTGCACGGTCAAAAGCCGCATGTCATGTCTCCAAAGTGATGCCCGGGAAGACGCCACTTGCGAACGCGCGTGAATACCGGCCTCTCAAAGACCTACCCAATTGAAAAGAACACCCATGGTCGAGCTGGGCCAAAGGCTTGCATGAGCCAACTGGTTTTCCTAGTTCCCTGTTCCAACAAAGCTGCCATGCCCCCGTCATTCCAACTACAGACGGATCAGCATCAAACCCCTTGCCGGAGCTGAACTGTTATGCAGGTATGCATCAAATTCGGCGTGACCAACACCAACACGACGCACATTGGCAAAAGGTATCATGAACTCACAGCGCATTATCCCTATCACATGAGGGTGGTCACACAGAGCTTGTGCCAATGCGTGTGTATACCCTTATCCACCCTGGCCCATCCCACGCCGATGACAGTCACCCAATTTGGAACAAAAATATCTTGCTTGCTCCAAACACCATGGCGCTCCCGGAAGCTCAAAAGGTCGAACATCCAACCATCTGGATCCATCAAAGTGAACTCCACCATCTACATGGTCATTTAAAGGGAAGCAACCCCCCAAAGTCATTTGGACAACCCCTCAAACATGTTAGACTAAAACCGCCAAGGAAAGGTCCAAACCTCAGCTCCACTCCGAGACATCCGAGCGCCTGCACTGCTGCTGCGAATGGCTCCAGGCAGGGCCTGTGACTACGTTGTGCGCACGGAGGGGTTTCGGGCCACCGGGCCGCCAAAATGGTTGGTCTCCTATTTGTATTTTGGTTTATCTTGAAACCCAACCAGAAGGGCGCTTCCACAAACGGAAAGACCCCATGCGCAAAACACCCACGCCACAGGACCTGTTCGAAGGTGTCAAGGGTCGACAGCTCAACGAGTGGAACACGCACATGTTTCCAGGTTCCAGCCAGAAACCAAGAGCTCAGCCCGCGCAAACGAAAACCCACTTGCACAGCCACCCTCCTGGGACTCCTCCGACCAAGCGAGCCAGGCTGACTCCCAAGAGTTCATGTCGGAGTTCAGGATCTCCACTTCGAGCCAGCCGATCTCCTCAGCAGTTACTCATTGACCAAGGACATTCCCTTTGGTTGAGGCCTGGATCGTTCTGACAACATTGCCCACCATTTGCTTCTGTGACAGGCCAGCGGCAACCAAAGGCGCGAAAAATGAGGATATTGAAATTACTGAAGCACCCGTCTCCACCCCTTTTGACCCTCCTAACCCTATCCTTCATGAAGCTCCATGCTGCTGCTTGGTGATGCAGCCCTTCAAGTTCAACGGGCTCAAGGCCATGGAAATGGGCATTGTTCAACTTGAGGCCGCAAAGCTGCCGTGCTTGGTGCGTTTTGGCACTGAGCTCTTCCAGTTGGTGTGCTGGCGTTCGAGGCACGCCCGACGAGAGCTGATCAGAAGGTTAGGGCCCAGCAAAAATAGACGTCACTTGACTTGGCGAATGGGTGTGTTGCAAGTGCCCTTTGTAAAAGGAAGGCAACCTGCCCATGAGCGCGTGTCTTTCATGTCAATGCCTGGGAGTGCCCACTCTGGCTTTCCAATACAACCTTTGGGCACTTGCAACTCTGCCAAGCGCAAAGTATCAATCCTTTCCTATTGACCTCCCCTGAGCCCTTGGCAGCATCAACAGAGAGCATAGCAGGTGATGACCTGCACAAAGCGGCGCGCACCAAAGCTTCCAGTGGTAGTACCTACGGCGAATGGATGTTGACTGTTGCTCAATGCAATGGCATTCAAGTGTAGCAGGCGTGGGTGACTAGGGACTACGTATAAGGCCGCACCGCACGCCCAGTCCCTCCATCCACCCACCCAACCATCCATCCGATGAAGAAGCCATTCACATGTCTTGTTTGGATGCATTTGGTCCAAATGATTGACATGGGTATAAATCTCAATTCTTTCGTTTAAATGGGGATTTATGTCCACCAACCTTGCAACGCCTGCTCAAGCAGTTGAGTGTCTTTAAAACTCGGGCACCCCCCCAAAAAAATACTGTTCCTTTGGGTGTTTGCCTTTAAACCAATCTGAAACGGGTACATTAAAGATAACACTCATCCCTCAGAACCCAGTGCTTCTGAGGCATCCGCTGCAGCAGCAGTTGCAGAGCCGGCGAGACAAAGGATGCGTGGCTGCGAACGACCTGAGTGAGACTGTTTGAGAAACCTACACGAAATTCTACAGGAAATCCGTGTTTTTGTTTGGTGTGTTGCTAATTGTCCTGCAGAAATTCCTGCAGCTGGTTTCTATCAGTCTGACTCCAAAGGACCGCACGCGGTCCTTAAGGCGGCTTGATATTTTTCAGAAAAGGTGTGAAAGACTACTTTCGTTTAGGAGGAGCCTCCTGTTCACTTCCATGATTGGGGTGCATATATCCAGCTGACAAATTGCTAGCTTGATCTCTCTATCTCTCTCTCTCTCTCTCTCGCGTTACCTCCGGGTGCAGCAGCTGGGGCGCTGAAACAAACACACGTGCCAGTTCCTTCACGCATCAAGCGGCATACTGGCACGGAAACATAACTTCTGATGGACAAATGCACATGTCACATCTTTGTCTAGGAGAGCTTTACGTCATGGGCACACTTGCATGTACATGTGCACATTGCTTTCATAGTTCTATGCCCGAACCTTGGGCCCCTGACAGGCGTCGCATCCGCAAGCTCCACCTGCCGGTGGAGCAATCATGAGCTTCTGACTGTTGGATAGGGCCCACTGCAAGATGCACAAAAGGCCGCCGATTTCAGGATGGGCCAGTCATCTGAGAATGTCGTGGGTTTAAATGGCCCTTACCTCTACTATGAATACTTCAAGAAGCTCAGCAATGCATGCTGCTCAGCTTGTGTGAGCCCCAGATCAGACTTCACCGCTGCCAGGTCACACAACCTCACAACGCACCTAAGAATATGAAGCCATGCATCAAGCTTGTGTGCCATGCCCCAGCCGCGGCACATCCCTCAAGAGAGATTTGCACTGAACTTGTACAACATCTCGCTAGGTGTTCACCTTCAACTGCCCAAAAGGGCATGAGACTCCAAATCAAGCGCGCGTATGGGGATCGGATCCATTGTGTGCAGTATGGCGAAACTGTTGTGCACACACAGACATCCCCCTGAGCTTCCAACGTCGCAGGCAAACACGATTGACCCTCATTCTGCACCCTTGCCCTCATTTTGCCATTTGCACTCTTGCCATTTGCACTCAACTTGCCATTTTTGGACTTCTCCCTTTTCTGCTTCAACGCTGCTGCTCACACAAGGCTTTCTTGGGAATTTGCAGGGCCGAAGTTGTTCAGAACCAACCCCGCATACCTGCGAGTGCGTTGGGCAGGGGGTCCCCTGCAAATTTGTGGCGTCACTTCCTTCCAACCTGCAAAAACCTCCGAATCGAACCCGTCCCAACTCCAGGGTCCGTCATTGATTTTCCTGGCCTCCCAGTTGTCAAGCTCCACACGAAGCAGGAGCCGGAACCTCAGATCAGCACTTCTCTTTGTGCTTCTCCCGAATGGTTTTTCCCTCCTCTCCCTTCGGCGTCGCATTTGTAAAGCCCGTTTTGTGCCCCTGGATGCCTGCCCAGCACACCACTCGATATTTGGGGTTGGGTTCATAATTGGCAACCGGTTTACACTCCGGTTCATCCACATTCTGACTACGCAAACTTTGGCAGAAAGCCCAAGGCTAGCTGATGGTCCTTTGGTTGTGGAGTTTGGTAGTTTGATTGATCATAAAGTCGTACTGCTTGAATGAGGAGTGGGCTCTGAACATCTCTGTTCACTATCGACCTCCGCGACTGCATGCACGACCCCAAAAGTAGTCACGACATTTGCTGTGACGTCTCATGACAACAGCACACGAACACACAGTGCCAAACAAACAAACAAACAAACAAACAAACAAACAAACAAACAAGCAAGCAAGCAAGCAAGCAAAGCAAAACACACAAACCAAACAAGCAACCAAACAACACAATCAACACAATCACACAAACACGCAAACGCAAACGCAAACGCAAACATCCACACCCACACTCTGCAGTTGACTGAGCAACTTCGGCATGCGAAACAACTGGCTTGCCGTTTTTGATGTATTGCCCACGTCTGCAAACGGTCAGCCAGGGTTGGGCCAGCCCCTGTCCTTTTAGCTAGGAAAGGGTGTGTTTAAACACACTTGGCCCAACCTTTCGGTCAACTAGCCCATTGATTGCTAAGGCCTAAGCTGCTTCAGCTTTTCCGGCCTCCTCACGAAAGACGAAGCATGCCACATGGAATCGTAGGATGCTCCCCTGCAAATCCATGAGCAAACTGTGCCGGCTCCTGGCTTCCAGAAGGAAGTCTTTGTCTGGAAGCCTGAGTGGCCACACGCCAATGGTGCCTTCATGGTTCAACATCCTGACCCCTTCCAAGGAGAGCCGACATTGACAAACACACACACACACACACCCAGGAGCGCGCAAAGAGACAACCACACATGCGTAAACACACACGCACAAACACAAACACGCACACCACCCACACACCCACCCAACAGCATGCACACGCACACGCACATTAAAAACAAAAAACAAAAAACTAATAAACACACAAACAAATAATAAAGAAACAAACAAACAAACAATCACATGAGCAAAACACAAACACAATACATAATCACACACACACACACACACAAACAACCCGCACATGTAACACTTGTCCCACAGGAAAGCTTCCCAAGCCCGGAATATGCGGCGTTTGGAGTTGAAATCGCCAGGGCCACTCGAATCTTGCCTTTGAACATTCCTTGTAAAGGGGGTGGTCGCAAGCCCCGTGCAAGATATCCTCATGTCAAGTAAATATCTGAGAAGGGGTGGTGACCAGGTATCCAGCTTCAACCCAGGGCATGTAGACACTCAACAACCAGAACAGGCCTGTTTTGCCCAACTTCAGCGTTTTGGCAGGAAGCCAAAGCGGAACATGCAAAACACGTTCCCCGCAGCTGAACAAACAGCAATTTCCGGCCCAAACAAGAGTCATAGCCAAAGCCAGCAGCAATGGACGATTACTAGGCTGCTTGCTATGCAAAACCAAGCCGCTTGCTGGAAATAACCTGTCTGCAGTCGCAGAGTGGGCCACCCCTCTGACTATGCCCTTGGTACCGCAGCAAGTGACCCAAAAACAGTTCTCCACGCTCTTCCTACCAGGTTTCGGCCATCCCCTTGGTTAAAACATGTTTAAACCGCTATTGTTTGAACAACCCGCCTCTGGCTTCCCTTTCACACACAGTGAGCCAGGGGTTGATTGTTCACGCAATGCTGCCGAACCCTGGTGTCCACAAGATGATTTCCAGTAGACTGCCATTATACAAGTGGCCCCGGCTGTGGCGCGCTTCGGCCTCAGCGAGGAGAGGGCGTCCGGTTACTTGTGTGGTCGAAAGGGGCAGCAACAAACCGAGAGCTGCTAAATTCAAGGGCATTGAGCCAGCATCAAAATCATGAACAATCGAAAGTGGTCCAGTCGTCTTTTGGTTTGACCTGGCTCCAAGCCAAGCCTCTGTTCACAAGTGGGAAATCAAACCTCAAACCGAGCACCTTTTTGAGCAGTCAAGTTGACAAAGGCTCTGCAAGGCGTGGCTTTGGCCAGGGGCTTCAAGGTTGCGAACTTGCAAACCATCCTTTTACAGAATAAGGAATCACTGCATTGAATCAAGGTCAGATTTGAGGGGAGCCACTCAACAGCTTTCATATACCCTGGGTGGCAAAGTTCAGCCAGCCGCTTGGGGCGGGCCGTGGGCCGACTGCCTGCCTCTGACGGCGAATTTCGGTGCAGGTGCAGGTGGGCTGAGCTTTGCGGTCCCACTTGATAAGTGAGAGTCTGTGAAAATCTGACTGAGTGGTACTTTGCGGGCACTTTCCGTACATATATATATATATATATATTAATGAGGATATAGACTAGAGAGAGAGAGAGAAAGAGAGAGATTGTTTGAAGCCCTGTGTCCACACAGTCAGTACCAATCATGTCCCTGAACGAAGTTCAACGGTCGTTAACATGCGAGGCTGCTCCGCAGCAACTACTAAGGCGCGACACACTCCAAGTTGATGGGGGGTCGGCCTGTGGAACTGGCTCCGAATGAGCAGTGACCCCGAGCTGTCGCGTACACTCAGGCAATGCTTCAATGCTTCTCACAGCTTAACGCGAGGCCTGTGTGCAATCTCAGGGCCAACAGGCACAGAATATGCTCACTGAAGCCGCCTGGAAATACGCACAGTGCACGCAAACGTTCATAATCACACACCTGCACAACACACATTCTGCAGGATTCCTTCTTAGGCAGGGAGCAGGGTTGTTCAGAAAGGCTCTGGGTTGCGCCAGCTAGGAGGATTGAGAGTTCAAGGCTGCTTGTGCATTTAGCATGTTTTGCATGATGTACTGTTTCTGCACCCTTCCCATGCGGTGAAACTGTATTGGCATAGTTGAGTCTAGAAAGCTACATGGCTGGCAATCCGAATGGGGACTGAGCCGAATTGGACCCGACTGGGCCACCAAAGGAAAACTAGCACCAGGGCTGGCTGGTCTACAAGAGAAAGTCAACTGCCACTTTCTCCTTGTGCGAGGGCAAATTTGCCCTTGCCACGCGGGAATGTTGGAAGCCTGGGCAGCCGCATGGCTGCCTGTTGCAACGTGGACGCAATCAAACAGGCCTGCTTTGTTTGGGGGGTTTTGTGGAAAAACAACAATAAATGGTTTACCCCGTGCGGTGCCTTGAGGAAATTCAACTTCTGGGCTACGCTCCATGTGCTTCAATCAACGCAAGACCCCAGCCCCGACTGCTGGTGCTGAACAGTCTGCCGGGGCGGGGGCCCCCGGGCCCTCGGCCGAGACTACCAAGGTGCAGAGAGTGCAGAGGCCTTCCGACGTCCTTGCAGCCCGAGAAGGGTATTCCTTGGGCACACGGAATGAGGCGGCTCGAAGCGTCACAGCGGGCTGTGGAGCGATGGACGCTATCCCATGCTCGGACGCGCCGCCCAGGTCTGGTGCATTTCTACATTCCTTGTGGGAGGTATTGCTTTCTTTCTCCTCACCGCCCCTTGTGTTTGACACGACCCCGCCACAAGCTTCATTTGAAGGCAATGCCGATGCCATCATCCTTTGCACTCGCCTTGTGCAAACCTTAAGCAAGTCAAGCTCCCCTCGTACTCACGCAAGTGCAAAGCCGAATGTGTTTTAGAAATGAAGAAACGGCTGCTGCGAACTTACTTGCTTGTTTCCTCATGGAAGAGTAACCTCCCTGCCTGCGTTTGATCATTCTAGGGGATGCGGTGGCTTCAGAGGGGACTGTCGCCTTGGTCTGGGGAGTCTTCAACATCCACACTGCAATGGCTTTACAGGCCCTTTGTGATGGGGTCGGCCAATGCCCCTGTGACAAACCAAGGGCCCAATGGCCCAAGAGCTGCCAAGATGCGCAATGATAGGCTCCAGCACATCTGACATGTCCTCAGGAGACAAACCGCGTAGCCAGAGTACAAAGTCGTTGGCATAGGTTCTCAGGAGCTTGTGCGTGGCTGGGTACCTCATCGCCAAGCGCCGAGGGTAAATTTGTTCAGTTTGCATTTGTTGGGCTGATGTCCGCCCCCCACAGGCAAGCCTGAATTTCAGTCATCAAATTCTCCGGTTCATTCAAACCAAGCACCCATGGCTTTGGCGATCCAAGAACATCCAAGAAGCCCAAAGTCAAGCTAAGCCAGGCGAGTTCCAAACAGTGCGGCTCTGTGAGAAATGTTTGCGATGCTGGCCTGAAGATCCTGTCGTGTAAGTGCGCCATCCCAAAGTAACCAACGCCGTCACTTGTGGCACATTGAGGGCTGGAGGCGCCAACCGGTTACATTGTCGGGCTAAGTGGCTTTGACACCCCAACTTGCGGCCAAAGCTGCTTGTCCACCCAGTTCCTTGGCTCGGTTGCGGGGAGTTAATTAACAACTGAAGCCATGGCAAATAATTAATCAGCCTTGCCGCAACTCGCACTCACTGGGAAACCAGTCAGCTGCAACAATTATATACTTTGAGGAATCCTTTAAACGAGCATTCACAAGCGGGGTTCCCCCAATCCCCCGTTTGGGCCACCTGATGAACCTCGGCTTTGCTTGCACATTGTTCCCGCAGCTAGCTGCGTAAGCTGCATGTGCACACTTCAGCTGCTGATGCTATTTTGGATTGGCATGAGCCTAAGATTGCCCGCACCTGTGTCTCCCTCCCTCCTCCCTCCTCCCTCCTCCCTCCTCCCTCCTCCCTCCTCCCTCCTCCCTGTCCCTCCTCCCTGTCCCTGTCCCTGTCCCTGTCCCTGTCCCTGTCCCTGTCCCTGTCCCTGTCCCTCCCCCTCTCTCTCTCTCTCTCTCGGCCTCTCTCTCCCTCTCTCCCTCTCTCCCTCTCCCCCTCTCCCCCTCTCCCCCTCTCCCCTCTCCCCCTCTCCCCCTCTCCCCCTCTCCCCCTCTCCCCCTCTCCCTCTCCCTCTCCCTCTCTCCTCTCTCTGTCTCTGTCTCTCTCTCTCTCCCTGTCTCTCTCCCTCTCTCTCTCTTTCTCTCTCTGTGTCTCTCTCTCTCTCTCCCTCCCTCCCTCCCTCGTCCTCGTCCTCGTCCTGGTCCTGGTCCTGGTCCTCGTCCTCGTCTTCGTCTTCCTCTTCCTCTTCCTTTCTCTCTCTCCCTCTCTCGCTGTCTCTCTCTCTCCCTCTCTCCTCTCTCCTTGCTCCTCTCTTCTCTCTCCTCTCTCTCCCTCTCCCTCAACCCTCCAGCAATGGCGGTCCATCCCGCCCGCGCATTGGCGTGCCTGCCCTCTTATGTCAAGTGATGGTCTCGAAACCCTTGTGAATGGCAGTCTGTCTGAAAAACATCGATAAACTCAAAACACATTACGGAAAGGAAGCCCTCGAGTCGGTCTTCCCACTGATGGCCAAAGGCGCAGAATGCACTTTGGACTGATGATCAGCAGGTTCGACTCGCTGGCTGCCGACATCTCTCCAACATATTCCTCAGGCTTTCAAGCTAATTACATGGGCGCGCCTTCGGAGGCCGCAACGTTGCTCGTTAGGTTTTCACTCTGGTGCCTAGCAATGAAGGCACGATGACGCGCGTTACTAGGGGTTTTGTCAGAAACCATTGATCAGCTGAGCGATACATAGATCCCGCTTAAGGGAAAGCATCAGGGCGTATAGGTTGCGAGCCATTGACTGGTGCATCAAAGCGGCCCAATCGCTGATCCAAAGGACCGCTTCAGAAATCCAGCGCTGCTGACCTAGCGCAGGCCCAGATCCATTTCCTAAGAAGCTCCTCAAAAATAACTGCTCGAATGACTCTGACCCAACCTGCCCCCGCCCAACACAACACGCACGCATAACCACAAACACAAGCACGGACACACACACACAAGCCAACACGCCAGAACAAAATCAAACCCCCAACACAAAAGCACAGCAGCACATCAACATCAGCTACCGCACAACAACACCACCTCACCGCGCTGCAACGCACACACACACACACACTCAAATACAGCCTTGCAGACAAAAAAATGAGCTGGAAGGCAAGCCTGTGCTTGACATGGTTGATCAGTTGAACATCCGTTTCTCTGATTCGAGGCGTCTGAATATGGGCCAAGTCGTTGAGTGCTAAGCCTTAGCGACATGCCAACACCTGAGTGAGCTCTCAGAAAGCCACACTGCGCGCGCCAAGCTCACGGAAATTGCTCCCAGTCTCGCCTGCTTCGACGCTGGTCTCCTGGCAGAGTCCGATTTGCACAAAAGCTCCGACCATGGGGCAACCATCTTCTTGAAGCTGTTTCAGCATCTTTGCCCCATCAAGGGCACCTGCTTGGTTCAAGACTTGGAGTCTTGACTCGGCGAAGCTCGACGGACACAATCTTTGTTCACAACGCTCCAAATGGGCCTCACTCCACATTCAATATTGCATTCCATAGTGCCAGAGTGATTAACCCGCCGCCCAGGAGATCTGCCATGAAAATCTCGTGCATTCAACATCATTGAACACCCTTCTGCAGCGCCTCTCGGGTGCTCCCGGCTCCCTTCACATATCGCAGCCTTGGGCGACGTGTGCGAGTGCGGCTCGCTCGATAACTCTGGGCACAGGAAGCTAGCCTTCTCCGACAGGCCTCTCATGCAGACAGTCACAGTGTCAAAGGCACGTGTCCAATATTGACTGGCGAGGGGAGCCATGAAATGATCCTTGCTACATGATCTTCAATAGCCGCTGATGGTCACAAATAAGTATTCGTCTTTGAAATGATAAATGTGCCCTTGTTCAATCGACCCTGAATCCTTTGATTAGATCATGCATAAGCCCTGTGCAGATGGAGTGAACGCGGCAAATGTTGCTTATTTGTGCTTCATGCTGCCATCCAAGTTTCCATATTCTGTCACTCTGCTGTTGCTCAGCCTTGCTGAAGCAACCAAATTGGATCCACATTGACATATTGAACATGCTCAAACCTCGGTTCCCCTTCAATGGGTGGACTGTACTTCCAATTTGTCTTGTGCATATTCGAGGCATGTCGCTGGCTTGGGATGTCTTGCCAGAATTTCTTGCAAGCTGAAAACCACACAATCGGGTCACATGACTTTCATTTTTTGCAAAACCCAAGGCTCGTGACAAACAGTTCATATTCAGTTGTTCCTGTTCGATTCCTTTTCAACGCCTTAGCCAAACTCCCTCGTGACCAAACCTGCATCAGCTGTTGTGCCCAACATTGCCCAAGCAAAATTCACCTGCTTTGAATCCGGGTCCTCAGTGAACATGATGAACGATGTAAAATCCCAGTGCAAATGGCCAACTTTGGCAAGCTGCTCTCCACTCAGAAGGTAGCGAATGGCGTCGCAGGGCGTGCCCGGCAAGAACTCCTCACTCAAAAGCTGCGTGTTGGACCGGAGCTCCCCAGAATTCCCTCTCCAAGCATCACCCCAAAAAACTCGCGTTGCATTGGCTCAACAAACTCGTTTTCAAAACAAACATCAGCAGAAATGTCGGCGGCCCAAAATGTCTTGGAACTTGTGTTGCCCGTGCGTCCGCCTTGAAGGGGTGCCCCAATGGGTCATCAGTTTTGGCAACCCCGCATGGCTCTTCACGCATGTTCAACTTCAAGAGGACCAGGTAGCCAGCGTGAGGCCATCGTGACGTTCACGCTTGCTTGGAGAACTTGCTCAAAGGAACTCGCGCCAACAACTTGCTCAGCGCAACTATCATAGACAACTTGCTTGGAGAACTTGCTCAGAGGAACACGCGCAGGCTCCGACTCGCCAGATTCGGGCGGCGACGGCCCTTTGCTCGCGGGGTCCGGAATTGCTGGTGGCGAGCCTTTGTTCGCGAAACGACGGGTTCGGGCGCCAACAACTTGCTCAGATGCGCAACTGCGCGGAGAACTTGCTAGGATTGTTAGGAGAACTTACCGCCGCGATTTTCCAGCTGGAGCTGCCGCGGACCAGGGGGGAATCGAACCCGCGACCGCGCGATTGCGAAAGCAGGTGAGCAAACCACGAGACAACTTCCAATGGCCGTTTCGCGAGTAATAATAACGCACGGCACCACAGCAAGAGCGCTTCGACACGCACGATCTCCGCAGAGGGTTTGCCGAGGCTAAAACGAATTCGCAGGGCGCCACAGCGAGAGCGAGTTGACACGCACGATCATCGCAGAGGGTCGCGCGGGCAGATCAGAAATCGCAAAAAACCTCGAGTTTTTACACCTCGACCACGCCGATCCTCGCAGAGGGTCGCAAACCCGCCCCAGAAAGCTAAACTTAACTTACATAGCTGCTAACGCCGAAGCTATGCACTTGGCTCTATGCACTTGGCTCTATGCACTTGGCTCTATGCACTTGGCTCTATGCACTTGGCTCCATGCGCTTGGCTCTATGTTTTTGCAGTCTGGCGTCGCAGAAGCTGTTGTGTAGGCTTGAACACCTCTTCAGCTCCTACACCGTTAGTTGCTCGTTTGCGCCCGGGTTGTGCGCCAGGGTTGTGCCGAGCATGGAGCAGACGGGTTGCAGAACGAGTTGTCTGGATTGACCGTGAAGGATCTGCAAGCACTCGCATGCGGAGAGGGCTTGCCTCAAAAAGAAGTTGGTGGCTTGCTCGCCAAGGACGAGCTGATTGCAAAACTGCGGGCTCGCTTGGTGCCCGCTGGTGTAGCGGCTTGGCGAGGGCTCATTGGGGGGATGCATCGGGTAAAAGTGTTCATCTTGGTGTTGGTTTCGTTGCTGGATTCCATGCTTTCCATGTCAGGAAGCCAGTTCTTCATCTTCGGCTCCTACACCGTCACTCGTTAGGCGCCGTCGCTCAGCTTCTTCAAGCAAGACCTTCCTTGCGGCCGTGAAGAGGCCGCGACTACGCCCTGTCAACAATGAACATGTTGGAGAGAGCCCGCGGCGATGTTCTGGCTCACAGCCGCGCAAATTAGACGCGTGATGTCTTCTGCTTGCAGCGGCTGACGTGGTCTGTGCGGCGAGCTATAGACATCTGCAGCCGCCGCTTGCGCATGAAAAAAGGGAAACACACATGCATGAAACCAACGCTTGCTTTCCATTATGCTCTCGGGCCACCCGTGGTTCTAGTTTGTTTTGTACTTGGGCGTGCGATGAGCGGTATTCGTTCCCAAGTGGATGGATGCTGTGAGCTATGTTGCCCCATTCTGCCTCCCATCTCCCATATCAATTCATGAATCAAGCAATTAGCCAAACCAATATCTGCACGCCTCTTGCTCCAATCGGAGCCTTTGCTGCCAAAGCGGCCCAATCATCCAAGGCCAGCGTCTTCTTGTGGAAAGCCTGCGCCGGTCGCAACCCTCACCCTTGACAAGCTTCCCTTCAGGAGAAAAAATACTTTCCTCCAGTCAGCTTCCACATTGGTGCGCAGGGATTGGTCCGAACATGATCAGCAGATCACATGCTATTTGGCTATGCCATGCATGAGCTTCTAAGATTTGAATGACTGACGCGCCGATGGAAGACAACTCCAAGCGGTAGTGGGGGTTGCCCCTTCTTGCAACAGCAAGCAGTGCTAACGGCATGTCAGCAATACCTAGTGGCCACTACCCCCTAGGCTTTCACGCTAGTTGTCTACTTCTCCTTGGGTAGCTTTGCTGCAAACACTTTTCCGTCCGAGAAGCGGCCTTGTCAACCAAACATTTCCACCTTGTTGTACAAACACTTTTCAGCCCAGTCTCTTCATATTTCATCGATTAGGGTGACTTATAACAATGCACCAAGTTGAAATAAGGGATCGCAATAACTGCCGTTATTTGCCAAATAAGCCGCTGGTTAGTGCCTCGCGAGCATCCAGCCTGGCTGGCTCTTTCAAGCAGCGCGCAGCCGCCGTTTGATTTCATGAGGACGTCGAAGAGTGGATGAGATGTCAGCCTTGCAGCGACACAGGAAGTTGTGTCGGTTGCTGGAAGCCCAATTTGCATGTCGGATCATTCTGCAAACAAAACCAGCCGAAAAAACGCCAGTTGAAGGTAGTCCCGCTAGTTCAAGGGCGGCTGCCAGCAAGCTCCAATGCAGCTCAGCATCGTGGGCTGCACCAACGCAAAGCCTGGGCTCAGTGTGGGCCCCACATATCTCTGGCTACTTGTGAGGGAACCTGCGGTGGGTTTGGGTTGCGTTATCCACATCTGGAACGCCAAAGGTGTACAGTCACAACATGTCCTCAAAGGAGAACAGCAGGTCAGATCGGCAAACTGTTGAGTTCCACCTAGTTCCACACCTGGGACTTTGCCACGAAGACCGGGAGCCGGGCCAAGCTCAGACTGCAGCTGATCAGACAAAACCTCGGCATCGCGAGTCGGCCCACAACAGGCCGCATAGATCCTCCTAGCAAATGAGGCGAGGGAGAACACAAATCGGGAGGCGGCGAATTAAGGACCCCGCGTTTAGGCAGCCCACGCTCTGTTGGTTGACTGGCCTGAGAGGGCCCAAAGGCCACTGCAAGCAAATGGGTCACCATGCGGCCCCCACTGCGTCAATGATCTTTCACAAGCCTTTCGCAAGCTCCGACATTTCGTCTCAGTCCGCCTCACTTCAGTTTGCTTCCTGCCCTTTCCCTTCCCCAGCCCGTCTTTCTTGAAACCTTGGGCACCATGGCCGGTCGCCCTCACCAAGCTCGCCCAGGGCCCCAGGGCCCCAGCAGCTGCCGGTGCTTCAACTCAAACTCCACGAAGCGGCGGATGCGCAGCGACCTCCAGCCCAACTGCCACGTCCACGCGCACAGCGACACCGACCCTCGCGTTAAGCTCGTGGGACTGCGGGGATTGAAGGAAATTGTATGGGGCTGGGGCCCTTACGCAAGAACAAATTTGGCCGTTTATGGCTACCAGCTACAGGAAGCGATGTGGCTGAACCTGCGTGTTTGCTGTGTCTTGTGAGTTCCAAATGAGTTGCACTGAAGGATCGAGGTCTGGTTCTACAAGATGTTCCGAAAGGCTTGTCAGAAAGAAAGGGTTGTCAGAAGGGTTGGCCTTGAGCCCGCCACGCCAATGTCTCGAGAAAAGGTGTGATGGGGCGGCTTGCTTCAAGCCACGCAGTGCCCCAACTCCCCAACGGGTGACCGGAAACACTTAAAACATATGTATCGACATATCCCAGGGAAGTGCCATTTTACACTGACCATGACAGCTGTCAAACCCAGGATCCTTCAACAACGATCTGTGCCTGCATCGTTGAAGAGCAAAACAAAGATCGAACACTCGCCAGGGCCGTGGCAGCCCGATAGGCACCGCGTTGCGACGCAAGAAGCGCCGAAGCTTTAGCGTCTCTCGGGTGATGGTCTCAGACCTCAGCTCGCCATTGGCCCATGGCTGCGCGCGAGAACTGGCGGCCGGGAGGGGAGGGGCAGTGACTGGCAAGACCCCATGGTGGCTGCAAGCCATGGAGACCTTCTGCAGGTGTTTGCTGACAAAAAAGTAATGGCGAATTCGCAAAACCTACCGCAATAGCACGGGGCATCACCCTGTGCCATTGTTGTGTTGACCCTGGGGTATATAGTGGTCAAATGTATGCTGCTTTAATTTCTTTTGACGATACCTTGGTGCGTACGGTTTGGTGTTGACCGAATTGGCTAGGTCGGAATGGCTGGGATGCTGCATCGCAAAATCGATTAGGCATTGGCAGCTCGCATGTGTCAGCCATCGATTCGGGCAATTGATTTCTTATTGATGAACGACTTTTGGCTCAGAATATGGGTGGCTACCCCCATTGCAATCCACGTGCGAAAGCCACTGAATGACAAACACAGCTGTCCCGCCATGCTTTGCCAATGCCGTTCAGTGTTGTCACACTCATTGTCACAAGCAGGACTTCATGTAACCCCGAAGTCATAGCTTGTCAGTCCCCATCCCATGGTTCAAAAACAAGGCCAACCACACTGGCCATCTCTTCCAATCTTCCGCACACAGGCCATGCTGTACAATCGCGGCGCAAAGAAGTCCAAAGTCCATGGCCACTTGCAAAGCGAGGCGCATCATTCGAAGCTGCGTCAAGGAGCCGGTGATACTACCCACCTTGCACAAGCAAGTAAACACAAAAGCTCCCCGCGCCAAGGAATATGCAAAACCCTCCATTTGCACCGCCGCTTGCAGCCGGGCGGCAATGTAAGAGAACACCTTTGCTCGAATCACCCGAAACCAACATGGAATCAAATCACAGAAGCCAGCTTTTTCCCTTCTTGTGAGAATGATTCAAAACCCTGTTAAACTCCAAACAGGATCACCTTTCCATGGATGGGCGGTGAGAGTGGTTGGCTTCCGCACCCTACCCCAGAAAACAAGGCAGCTCCCAAAACCTTCAGCGAGGTCCAGCCATGTAGCGATCAGCGCGAAAAGGACCGTCAGGGTCGCGAAGCCTCGCTCCGCCGGATTCGCAGGCCTGAAGTACTGAATTCGTGGCCAAGCAAATCAAAGTCAGCACCGAGAATTGCTTACAAGGGGAGCACTGCAGGCTTGACAAATGTCGCAAAACCCGCACACACCGCAAGCCTAGCTGGATGTGACTCACTTGCAGCGCCCACAATCAAAGCCATCCATGGACCTCCTTATGCCGAGCAGCTGGACCTCCATGGACGCTGGAGTGAACTGGCACAAGCTCCAGTGCAAACACGTGAGGTAGTCGTACAGCCACCTAAAGTTCGGACAGACCCAGTCTGGGTCGGATATCTATGGCCTTGTCAAATCGAAGGTAAATCAATGTCCATTCATCACCCTAGCTCTTGTGCAGCGCAGTCCAAGCCTTGCTTCTGGGCTGAAACGCCGCGGCCTTGAACCAAATCACTGAGCTACAGCTCCAGTCCACAAATGTCTACAGGTCCCTTCCGCAGTCGGGACCAAGAATAATACATATATATGGTACAGCGTTGCCAGCCCCCCCCCCCCTCCCGCCAATGGTCATGGGTCAGGCAAGTACCCCCCCCCCGTGGTCGTGGTCCTGCGGTTGGGTTGTGGTGGTTTAGGGTTGGTTTAGAATTGGTTTAGGGTATATTTAGGGTGTATTTTGGGTTAGTTTAGGGTTGGTTCAGGGTTGATTTAGGTTGATTTATGTTGATTTAGGGTTGGTTTAGGGTTGGTTTAGGTTCAGAGGTGTACGGTCGGTTTAGGGTTTGGTTTAGGGTGTATTTAGGGTTGGTTTAGGGTTAGTTTAGGGTTGGTTTAGGTTTAGGGTTTATTGTTTAGGGATTGGTTTAGGGTGTATTTGGGGTTAGTTTAGGGTTGGTTTAGGGTATGTTGATTTAGGGTTGGTTTAGGTTTAGAGGTCTACGGTTTAGGGTTTGGTTTAGGGTGTATTTTGGGTTGGTTTAGGGTTAGTTTAGGGTTGGTTTATGGTTGGTTGCGGGTTGGCTTGTCCTGGGGGTGGGGGTGCCGGGGTGTCGGGGTGCGAGTTCAGGGGGTCGGGGTGGGGGTGGGACCGTAGGTGCCAGGATCCGGGGGCTCGGGGTCTCGGGCCGGGGGGTCCTGGCAGACCATACCATATTGGGGGGGGGGGGGTAGCAACACGGAACACGGGACCATATATATAAATATATACTCTAAAAAACAGAATAGTCCCACCACCCCGGACTTTCACACAGGCCGACCAGGGAGCCTACCCTACAACCGCCTGCTGGGTTTTGCTTGCGAACCGAGGCGCCAGGTGTCGTTGTAGTCCAAAACGTTGGTGGAGCTCCAGGAGGTCCAACCCAGTTCGATGCTGACCAGCGACAGGGCAAACCATGCACAGGCCTAGCTCGATGGAAGCGAAGGGAAGACATGGAAGGGGGTTTTCCAACACCTTCCTCTAGAAATGAGTGCTTTTCAGGTGTTTCCAGTTGAGTCAGAAACAGATTTCGCCTGCCCCGTGTCTCATCCAACAGAGTGTCCCTTGGAAGTGTCATAACGGCTGGAGATCACAATGGCGGTCAGCCTGCTGTTCGGCAAAAAAAGGAGCCATGGTCTGGCTGCATGCAAGGAGCAAGGACATGGTTGATGACCAGCAGCAAGCACATCATCTTGGAGATCTCAAACCTGGTTGCAAACTCCAGGGGCATGACTGTAAGTACTGCGAGAGCACGAGTGAGTACTGCGTACAGCGCAGTGAGGAATGCTGATTGGAAGGCAAGTCACATGATGCTGGCATACTCTGAGTCGAGGTAATCCTCAAAGCAGCCCGCAAAGCGGTGCGGTTGGGCTTCTGTGCATAGCCAAGCCCACATGGATGCTTGCAAACGTCATGTTTGTCGGGTCAAGGCGCTGAAATACGGCAAACAAAGTTTATGCAGGTATTCGAAAATAGCCAGCCCTTCTCTCAACCCCCACGAAAATTCAGTTGTCAATTGTGCAATAAGTTGTATAATTTGTCACAGGAGCCCTTGCCAAAGGCCGAACCGGTGCAAGTACAGGGCTCTTGCAAAACCAACGCGGCAAATATGTGCATTTGCTTGCCATGGCGCTGGTTCCGTGCGGACAACAAAGCGGATCGAGGCGGACAAAAAGCAGCTTGCGCTATGCAACCAGGCATCCCAAAGAAGAGCTCCACTCAAAAGCAATGGACCAAGACCGGCTCAGATTTCCTCTTTCGTTCAGTTCCCCCTATCTTCAGTTTCAAACATCACCCCGAAGTGCAGATTTGACCCAAAGAGCAACCAAAAAGAAGCTCAACATGGGCCAAGAGCAAACATCCGGTGGGACACCAACTGGGGGTTGTGCAAAATTACTTCTCCTGAAAACTGCCCTTCCGCCGCCCTTCCGCAAACCTTCCGCGCGCCTTGTGAATCTACACACAAGTTATCACTGCATGGTTTTCGATCAATGTTTTCGGTTGCTGGCCCTTCCGCATCTCTTCCGCCCTTCCGCGTCTCTTCCGCGCACACAGCGGGAAGCTCATGCCATTTAAGGCTAGAAATTCGGAATACTAAACAGGATGCATGGGTTTTAAAATGACGCCCACTCAAAGGCAACGCTCTGCTTGGTCATGTCATGAAAACAAGTTTTTGTTGCAAGCTCAACCCGAAAGGCCAGATCTCCAGATTTGGAGCTCTCTCTTTCTCTCTCTCTATCTGCCGTTGCATCCAAAAGGGATGGCCATTCTTTGCATTTCCCCCAAAAAATGGTTTGTCAGCGCCGAACCAGCCGCAAAAGCGAGGCCTCGGGCCAATCGGAAGCCCCAAAAGCTATTTTTCGCGCGCGGAGCACACGGGAATGAGGGTGGACTGAGCTGGGTGGAGAAGGGTGAAATTGAGTGAGCACCGGGCACCAGGATGCAGTCAAATGCGGGTGCCATGGTGGGTCCACTCACCAGCCCGCACCATGCTGTCCGGGGTGGCATCGGAAGAACGAAAATGAAACCCGACTACCTAGATCTGCTACTCTACTAGGAGTCGCATGACGCCGCGCCAATTCAGGATCGTAGGACAATCTGCACATAGCTGCACGCGATGTCTGATCGGTGTTTGGTGCAATCTTCTTGTGGCTGGCGTCGTGCCAAAAATGCCATTGCTTCCAATGCCCAAAGCAGCCCTCCGCCTTTGCGGCTGAGACTCCCTGACAACCTCCATGAGCCACCGCAGCTTGACGATTCGCACCAGTCCTGCGAACCGGCGAGCCACTGGCTATGGGACAAAGCGCAGCCAGAGTCAGTAGATGTCAAACATATGCGATGGTGACCATGAGAAGCCAGCAGGAAGAAACAAACAACAAGTTGGAGGGCCATCAATGCTTGCAACATCAAGGCCGCGTAGAAAGCGCGCGCCACGGAGACATTCCCTGAAACCAAGGCAAAAAAAATTGCCGGCCGTCTGCCTTGATTCAGCTATCCTCCCAGCCACTCGCTTTTGGCTTCAGGAGACGTGCCCGCCCAGTCAAGCCCCCATGCCAAGCATCGGGTACCGCTTCCAAACTTGCAAAAAAATGCTGGCACATGTGAGCAACCATTGGTGATACCAATCAATTGGGCATACTGAGCCCACCGCCACCCAACACAACGCAACATGTGGGCCAAGGCGCTGGTGAGCCGGAAGGCCCGCAGGGCGCGCCTACGGTTGAGAGGTGGGAACTCCGGCCAAGGGCCGATCTGCGCAACAACTTTGCTAGACACCTTTTTTCTCTGCCTCCCCCCCACCCCTGCCAAAGCTTTTTGGCCTTGGGGCCCATAAGGCAAACGCTGCAATGGATGCAAGCCAAAAATGATATTGGGGTTGGAAACAGGGCCGTGTGTAAATGTCTGCTTCTTGCGAGTGAGGCCTGTGCCTTGCAACATGCAACACTCCCTGGCAACAAACCAAAAAAAACCTCCCAAGTATTGTCCTTTGGCCCTCCCCTTCAAACATCATCCAAAATGGAGCCGAAGCTGAACTTGACACCCTTGGAAAGGTCCAACGGATTGGCCCAAAGCCTCAAGGCTGATTCCTGGACTTCGTGCAAGCTGTCGTGAACAGCACGCACTCAAAATCCCCGAGCAGTTCGCCTATGCCTGCAAAAGGGCAAGATGCAGCGGGTGCTCTTTTCCGAGCACCTCAAAGGGGCTGTCTTATCTCGCACCCACTCGCCAATGATTTGGGGTCAAATCCCTCCACTTGCATTTGCGCCGGCCAGACTTCATGAGGCTTCTGCCAGCCTTTTCTTTGATGTAACCGCAGGCCCCAGGTAAATCAACACGGCCTTGCCCCATTAGGGCTGTTGCGTGCTCACCCGCGTCACCTTGCTAGCCATCTGTGCCATGCCGTAGATGATAGGCACATCCGCATCATTCGTCACAACCTTTGTTGGCGGGCGATCTTCAGGCTCCTCTCTCAGGAGCAAGCCCTGCTGTGGCTGGCTTCGGCTCCAGCATTCTTCTTTCTGCCAATCTTTGAGAACGCCCGTGATCTTGCCACACCGGCATCGAAAGAAACCGGCGCATCAAACCACCCATGGGTGTTGCCGACCGCGCTCAGCTTCACAAGCTCATCTGACCCAGGATCATACACGACGTGCTGGCACTTGGTCGCACTTCCCCTTGGTGGCCTTGGTGTTGACCCAGATCTTTGACCAATTGACCTGCTCCTCTTCCTCAACGCCGCTCTGCTGCTAGCTCCACTTTCCACCGCGCCAGTAGTTGAACCACCCGTGCCTTTCAAAGCCTTTCTTCTGGTAATCTGTTTCTTGTGGCCCCACTTTCCGCCGTGGGAGCATTCCCCATCAAACCGCTTGCTTGTGGCATTCTGTACCTTGTCCTTCTTGCCGAACTGTCCTTGGACTTGCCGCCCTTGTGCTGGGACTTGTTCTTGTCCTTGCCTTTGCTCCAGGCTTCCAACGCGTCTACACACATGGGCACAGGGCCAGAGGGTCCTTCGCATCGAAGGCAGTCTCGACACACTTCTTGAGCTTGTCTTATCCGGTTTCTATGGCTGATGGGCTTGTCCTCAATGCCATCCGAATTCCAGCTGGTGCATACTTCCACGGCCCACCTCACCGATGCAGAGATGCCCTGATATCGTCCCACGAGCAGCCATTGTTCCAAGTGCTCAGGGAAGTCCTGCTCGGGCAGCATGTTGGCGTTTGTTTGCATTCGGCTCGCCAGCTCTTCCACGGACTGCATGAGGATTTGAAGAAGGCCCACGCGTGCACCTTTGCATCTTCCGGGCCCGTGCCCGTTGCGATGTGCTCCGACGTCTTGGGTGATTGCGCCCCTGAGGGTCTTGCCGGGCCATCCCGGAGGGTCGTATGCGCACCAGCCGGCAGGGTCATGTGGTTCCAGCTCCGCTACCATGCAGCGGGTGTGCTTTCCAATCTTCGGGGCTGTCAAATGTACATCCTAATGTACTGGAAATGTGATCGGCGATGCACAGGACACATCTCGGTGTTTCGCCACATATCATGTCCACACATCCAGCTTGCAAGAAAGCACGGACTTCACCCCCAACAAGGGCCTTGGTCAGAAGCATATGGTGGACCAAATGCATGAGAAACATTGAGAAGCCGCGGCAAGGAGTGGGCCAATCGAGCTCCCAGCCCATGCCAAGGAGCAACAGCCGAGCTTCTTGGAAGTTCTGGCTGGTGCTGCTCAGCTGCATGATCCTGAGACTTGGAACCCAAAGACAGTGGCGCCAGAAGTCACGTTTTCTCAAGAACCTCTAAACGAAATGGGAATCACGGCTTGCTTGGAATTGGAACGTGACACATTGTGTTTTGCTGTTCGCCTCCGTCTCAACATTCCCAACTCATCCAGAAGCCGAGCACGTCTGCAGGTCCAAGCTGCGTCACCGTCCAATCCGGTGCTAGTGTGACAAGGTCCACAAAGACAGTTCTTGTCATGTACCTGTAGACGATCTGCCGAGGGCCTGGGCGAAGCAGTGCTTGGCCAAAACAAGATGCGGGTCATGTCAACTCTGAAAGTCTAAAGGGTTGATGGCCATGCCTGTTCATCTTCGGGGACCGGGCAGCAGGTTTCCCAACAAGCACACGAAACTGCAATGGGACCCATGCGTAAGGCAAAGTGACGAACCTGGGGGCAGCCGAGGTAAGGTAAGGTATATAGCTTCCAGTCGCTATGAAAACCATGACTCTCTTGAAGGGTCTTTTCTGGCAACGTGCATAAAGCCAACCAACTGGAGGGATCTCCATGTTTGACGTCGTCACCTTCCCAAATGTTTCGGGGCCGTGAATCGATTGAATTGGTCTCTCTCTCTCTCTCTCTCGGCATTCTCACATCTCTCTGCCCGTTCCCATGGCCAAAAGAGACGAAATGAGAGCTGAGCAGCTCATGACGGCCACGCCATTGCGCAAATACCCACAGGTCAGCCTCAAGATGCCGCCGTTGCAACCCTCTGACCGGGCAGGTTCACTCACTTGCGGATGTGGACGCATGTGGGGGTATCAAGATCAGGATTTGGCTCCCTAACAAAGTTTTCATTTTGGTTCTCTTTCAACCAACCTTCAGTTGCCCCACAGGACCCGGAAATAAACGGTCAACCTTTTGGAGCCGTGACCAAAAATGAACAAAAGGGAAAACTGAAAGATCCAAAGGTCGGCTTTGGGACAGTGAGAAGCCCACAAACCCTCAATCATCACACACAAACTTGAACAAATCAGGTGTCCAAAGGCGTATTCCCGCAACTCACCAACATTCCCACACAAAAGGCTTAGCTTGAAGAATCCTCAAACCAATGGCAGCAAGGCAAGGCCTAAACGACACTATTCACGGATGTGATTGCTTGCTGGCCCTTAGCCACCGCACTTGCAAGAACTGGTTCATACCCTGACATGGGGCCGTTCACGGAGCGTTCATGGCTGCACTATGCCCTCACCCCCAGCAACAACACGTCCAAGCATCTGCCCTTGACAAGAGTCAATCATCCCCCGCATTTCTCATGGCTTGTTTTTTGCTTGTAACTCCCTGACAAACTCTTCGGAAAGCAGGGAAAGCCCGACTTCAATCCCACAGCTGAGGAAATGCGTCCGGCGCCAAGCCACTGATTGACAACATTCAGAGTCCAGTACCTGGGTCGATGGCAAACAAGTATTCAACAAGTCGCCACCGAGCCATGTTCGACAAAACACAAGAATTTTCTTCCCTCGGCCAGACACCTGCGGTAGTTTCATCGGTGTCTGACTCGCTGGCCGGTTGTCTGACACGGTCTACGCTGTTGTTTCATTCCTCTAGTCTGCCATTCTAGGCCCTGGGGCTTCTCTCATGTGGCAGACTTCGGAAAGCAAGGCTGAAAAACTGTGGCTGCAAGCCGAGCTGCACCAAAATAATCAGCCCCAGCGTGTCCATGAATGGACCCTCCAGGTTGAAAACCATCAGTGGCAAAGTCACAATGTCCTGAGCTCTCCCATTCGAAACCTGGCCTCAATTTGAAGGGAGCCAGGCCATGTCTGGCAGCGGGCATGTATCCAAGCGCGACTGCACATTGCTTCAAAGCTGCGTATAGGATTGTGACGCCCCCGACGGCGTCCCAAATCATCCGGTTGGGGCTGGTGGGGTTCCCAATGATGTGGCGCATGAAGTTCTGCGCCCTCGCCACAAGCTGCAAGCGCAGGCTCAGAATGGCTAGTCCAAAGGGCTATAGTCTCTACTGGACAAACTTGCTTCCCACAGTAGGGTCAGAGGCAACGTGCGCAGCAGCTATTGCAATTTGGCTCATGCTAGCTGCACCACTTGACTTGCACAAACATACTACCGGGGAAGGCTCAATTGAATTGCGCCCATTTGCGTGTATTGCCTGGCATGATGGCATGAGGGTTCCCAAGTAATGGGCAACAAGTTACAGTGGTTTGTTAATTCAAAAAGGAACGCTCGGACCAAATGGAAGGGCGTATCGGACTGGGATCCATGTGTCACATGTGTCAAACTTGGGGGGCCCTAGAATGGACTCTTCTTCGCTCTTGGCCTCCTTTGGGAAACCAAGCCAAAAGAGGACTCTGCAACCATACAAGCCCACATGCTTATTCGAACAACCTCATTTCGGTTTCCCTAAGTGCACTTTGCCCAGCTTCACCCTCCGACTGAGGCGGCTGCGTGCCATTTTCTGGTATCTCGTCAGGCATCGCGTTGGACTTTCCTGGGCGCATGACCCAGGGTAGTCCATGCAATTACCGTACTTCATCAATCGCAGGCTCCTTTAAAACAAAATAAAAATGTCTATTCAAGGGTTGCGCCTATCTTCTTGATAAGTCTGCCCCAGTCAAGACAATGACATGCATATCCTACCGACGCAAATTGTATCAACGGCAAGCAACATAACACAATTCTCATCCCACCTTGCAATCAGACTCTGAGCTGCACGCATATCTGCACAAAACCCGCCAGGCAATCTTGCCCCGTTTGAAAAGCCAACTGGCTCCGCGTCAAATCTTTAAGGCCCCCTTTGGAGCATCTCAGCATGCCTTGCCAAACAGGCGCTCTCCAACTGAGACATCGAGTTTGATCTCAGCAACGACGGTGCGCCACCCTTGCCTCGGCTTCACGCGCACCAGGTGCTGACCCAACCAAACTGTCAAGCATGATCAAGCCGAGAAAAGATCCACTGAACCGGGGAAAACCCTGAGGTGAACTCATTGTGGGGCAAAGTTGTATTTCGCCCTAATCTGAGGCTTGCAAAAGCCAGCGTCCTCACAAGTGCTCACGAGTAACGACAAAACGCTCTCTGCTGTTTTATTTCTGAAGTCCACTTGCGGGGTGTTTCGTAGAATGCTTGACAAGGGACGACATTGGAGGATCATTTCCAGCAGGCGGCCAACCCAAACAGCCCAGGAAGATTCACCCAAGTGGATGGGCAACCCAAAGCCTAACCCCCAAACTATTCACTAGGAAGTTCAAAGCAATCGGGATGTCAGCCGCGAGCGTCGCTTTACAAACTGGCTGAACTAAAACGGAGGGGATCCCTGATCCCTACACGCAACCGTTGAAGTCACCGGCACTTGTGTGTGGCGAGGTTACCGCCCTATGGGACGCAGTCCGTGCAAAAAACGAAAAAGTCGCCGCCAACATCTGCCCGCAAAAAACAATACCCAATTTCAACTCCCAACTGGTACACAAACGCTGACAAGAAGCGGCAGCAGTTACAAGTCTGGGTAACCCGCAGTGGTAAACCACTGCCATCCACCTTAAGGATTGGCTTTCAAGACTGCAGGCAGGTTCAAAGCTGCCACCCTCTCACCCTCCCACCCACCCTCTCACCCTCCCACCCACCCTCTCACCCACCCATCCACCCGCCACCCCCCACCCCCCACCCACCGACCAACCAACCACCACCGCCCTCTTTAGGAAAGTGGCTGAAAGTATGTCGCATCCATATCTCCCGGGTCCGAAAGCTCCGCCTCAGTGTGTCGTCCTCTGCGCCTCGGAGATTCAGCAGCCGGGTGTTGCCCCCCTCTCGACTAAGCAGGAGGAAACCCAAGGCCCCCCCACCCTCCCTGTAGATAAGTTCAGACAATTAAAAGTAAAAATAAAAATCGAAAGGGCCCGGAGCCCTTGTTGCAGTGAGGGACCAATCATTTCTCTTCTTGAGCATCGGCTGGTGGGCGAAAGATGGCGAAAGTACGCGGGTCGGTTGGGCCTTCTGCTTGGGCCTCCGCAAGTTTAGTATGCGTTTCCCGTTTGGCTCGTTGGGCCTTCGCTAGCCTGTAGCCCAAGCAGTCAGAGGTTGCACTCCTGCACAATAGCATTCCCAAAACTAGCCACCAAGCTGTGCTTATTGCATCTTAATTCCTGTTGACCCCTTTGTGGATCTCCTCGCTCGCCCCTTGCACAAACACCTTGTCCAAACAAGTTCGCATTCCGTGTGTGTATTCCAGTTGTACCTCCTGGCAGCAAGAACACCGGCTGCAAGTCGACCAAACACGCGACCGCTGCTCAGCCCAGAAGCAGGCCGAGGTATCTGTCCTGCATGAGTCTGTGGTCGCATCCGGTTTTCTATGAGACTTTTCAGCAGCCATGTAGTGGTCCTTGATGTGCCAATCATGCTGTTGAACAATTCCTCCACTGTCAGCGAATACTTGATGTATACACACAATGCTTGAACATGTGTTTGAAGTGGCTTATTCTAGAGTTAGAGTAATGAGTACACAGTTGGTTGCCTAGGAGACTTTGTCCTATGAACTGCGCTGTTGACACTCGCTTGGCCTATTGGCTGTTGCGTGCAAAGCTGATGCCCGCTGGATCAATTACAACACCTCGTTTCACATTCACGCACCAACCCTCACTGCCTCGACCGAGTATGAGGAGATGGTGAGGAAAACCTCGGGGAGCTGCATGCAGCACAACAAAGTGATACCTCGAACTGGCTAAGCAAGGATGACCGATGTTCATTCCAATATCATCTCAAAATTATAATATTTAGATCCAATAGGATGAAATATATCAATTTGACAACTTACAAGATATAACGTTTGTATACAGTGTGGTTTTCTATAATATGGACATTATACAGATCCTATAGCTGCAAGCACGCTAAAGTGGTTCTTTCGCCGACAATACGATTCTAGTATTTATATATGGCCGCAAGCCGCTCCCATCTGGCAAAGGATTTTCTAGCAGATTGCATGCAAAGGCCAATCGCAACCGCTCAAAATGGGGCCCTGTTGGGCAGCATGTCAAAAAGGCATCATCTGAGACTCCGTACTGCAAGCATGGATAATGACAAGGACGCTGTGGAATGTCATCAAAACTCTTTGCGTCTTCCTATGCTCGAGGCTTACTTCTCACATCTTCTCACACTTTTCCCTAGCTGCGTGGTGGTGGGAAAGAAACCCCAAGTTGGTCGTTGAATGCAAAATATTTATGCGAACCCAGTCAAACACAAAGGAAAGCTGGTGGCAGTTCACCAGCTTTGTTCACAGCTGCTTTTTGCGACCAGGAATGCGCTCTCCACATGTCATAGGTTGAAAGCTGGCTTTGAGGTGACGGGGCTCAATAGAAGCCTTCAGCAACGCTTTCGGGGGCCCATCCGGAGTTCGGATGTTGGTCTCATTTAGGCCCCCGCCTCTTCCATGGCTCCGCTGCTGCTGAACTCAAGGCCGTATCAGCATCAGGCCTGGCAGCTCAGATTGGAAAAATCAAGCATCACTTCCGGAAAGCGGCCAGGGTTTTTAAAGCAAAACAGCAGCCAAACACAGTAGTTACCTGAATTCAACTTCGAGCTGAGCGGTTTTCTGACGTTCGTGATCCCTAAAACTACACATGAGTACTGGAACCTGGGTTTACAATGCCATATGGGCCCTTCGTGCACTAAATAATCGATAGTGATTAGCCTCCGTGTTTGCGCTTCCAGCTTGTTGCCTCTCGAGAAATTGGCATGAGTCTTGATTTCGAAGCCCATAGCTTATCACTGGACCCGAGCTTTGCAAATGGTCTGGCAATAGCAATCGCCTGCACAACAACCCCAAGGCCTTCTTTCCGCGCTCAAAATTACAGGCTTAATGGACCCAGCCTTCCTGAGGGTGACGACACAACACTGGGTTAGCCCTTCTCGACCCCGTCCTCTCCAATGGAACCAGCTCCTCTTCGCTTGACCTGCGGGCAGTGTGCTTCACGCGAAGCGCCAACTCATCGCGGCCGTGCATAGCATATCGCACCTCCCTCTCTCTTCATCAAAGTCGATGGTTGACCTCAACCTCAGCGACACAGAGCTGTTGAAGTCTTGATCGCTGTTGAACTCTTGATCACACTCATGCATGAGATGCTGGTAGGACACGTAACAAGCATGTTCCTTGCTGTCTTGCATGGTCGTGCCTTTTGCTGATTCAGGCTGCGAGTTGACTGCTGGATCGAGCTGAGCTAGAAACGAAGACAAAAACGTACACCCACTACCCAGCCGTGCATCAGCTTGCCTCTAATTGAGGGTTTGGATTGGTGGCTTGGAGGTTTGGTGGAGGCCCTCAACAAGAACCACGGGTTCAAGTTCCCAAATCACCAACCCAAACCACCAATTGGGGGGTAAGCCACCATCTATTCCTACACATACATAAATAGACAGCACATGCACACACATGGAGACATACAATCAGACGCAGACAACCGCAGATACCGACGCAAACACGCAAACACACACACATATACAGAGAGACACACACACAGACGCTCAAAGACACGCAGAGACGCATGTGGACAAGGACAAGGAGGCGGACTCGGACACGCACGCATAAACACAATTGCGAAGTTGCAAAGCGCCATAGACCAAGACAGCGGAAACAAATACCTGATCTTCGAGAAATGTATACATACGCAAATCAACCACAAACTGTTCGTCCAAGAACGTTTGTTGGGTCGTCAGCATTCCTTCGTTGTTCGGCTTTCGAGGGCTGTGCTGTACAATTCGCGGGTCAGCAACGATACCGCCAAACAAAGCTGCAGGCAATTATGCAGCTGGTGGAAAACTAATGAGTCCGTCAACCTCCCGGCGCAACCGCTTACACCCCTATGCGCACCAAATTGCCAAACTAAGCTGCCGAACCCACCAACACCAGCTCCCAAGCAAATTACAGATTTGCGAAACAAACACGTGTCGGCAACCTGTCTTTCGCATGATCGCAGTTCAATCCATCCCGCCTACGGTCATCCATGTTCATGCGCGTGTGCCTGGCCGCAGTGCACCGCTTCTTTTTGAAGGCGCCTCTAGTTGCATGGGTGAAGTACTCCTAGCATCACAGAACGTCAGCTTCCTGAAGTAAACGCCAAACACCAGAAGTGGGCGATTTCAGTGGTGAGCTGGCCACCCTTTGCCCTCCTCACCTTCATCACTGCAACTCATTAAGGCGCTGAGGCCGGAAGGAGCAAACACAACTCCAATCACCACTGAAGAGGCGCGAATCTGGAAAACCTGAAGTCCTTCATGGATTCCCAAACCATACCACAAACCCCCCCTGCAAGACCCTACGAGCATGTAGCATCAACATGGTGGCTACAAAACAAATGCTGGGAGCCAGGCTCAAGCATTTGCAGGGATACGTTGCGGGTGTCCAGTCCAAGCCATGATATCAGTCAATCGCCTCTGTTGGATGGCGAGGGGCACTGGTACCACTCTAACAACCTCTTAAAGGTCTTTTGACAGAATCAAACAACATTTCATCAATCACGCCAGGGGGGTGGATTGCCAGGTTACCCGCACACATGGCTGGGCCAAAAACAAGAATTCAAAATGGGGGATCCCCAATCACTGCCATCTCCCAAAAGGATTTAAAAGCAGGATCCCGAAAGACGAGATCCGAGTCAGCGCGAGGGCCGGTGGGTTTTGACAAGCTCTCTCAGCGTCCGTCCGGGCCTCATGTGCCTTCTTTCGGCTTGGTCCTGCAGCTTCTCCACTCGCTCCTGCCTACGGACGTGAGTGTTTCCGTTTGGTGCTGGGTTCGAAGGTGGGGATCCACTATGGTAGCCCCACACTACCTCAGCTTTTGACAATATGCTTGATTCAAGTGTTTTGAACTGTGCACGCCAATGAGCGGCCTGTTAGCTTCTTGCCGGGTGTCGTCACAAGGTGGTTCTCAGATTTGAGGCGTTGTGAAACAACGTATGTGGGAAGGTTTGATTATTTTCTTTTGTGGGTATCAACTTTGGTCATCTTCTACAGACCGACTTGCTCGGACAGGGCGTGAACTGTTGGCCTGTGGGCAACCAACGGCCCAACGGCAACGACTGACCTGAAACACTCTGTTCCAGCTAAAGGAGAGTCCCTTGCACCGTGTGGCAAAGGCCGGGAACTGAGTTGACTGCTTTCAGGAACTGTCAGGTCCTCCAAAGAGCCTGACATGGTTTCCACTACACCAAGCCGTTGCAATTACCTAGGGTATTAGTGGGATAACAACCACCATGTACCCACTTGTTTATGTCATACTTATAGATAACTACTCCGGCTTTCCTCTGGGTCTCGGTGGTTTGCACGGGGTAGTGAAAATAACATCTACTCACTTCCTGAGTGGCCAACAATTCCCAACTCTTTGCCACTCAAATGGTTTCCCAACCAAACAAACTGCGAAAATGCATTCGTGAGGTCCCCTAAAGAGGCCGCAACTTTGCGAACTTTGGATCCAACCCGGAGATGCAAGCGGCACAAGGCCCAGGCCAGATCTGCAGCTCCCGCTCGTGCTGGGCCGCCAGTTGCTCCAAGAGCTCCTTGAAGTCTGGGGTGTTCTTGGACGGTGTTCGGCTCCGGTCCTGGCGAGTCGGAAAAGGAAGTACCCTCCCTCCCATGGCAACTGAGAGGGTCCCACAAAAGGAAATTAATCTTCCAGGTACCTCCCCAGGGGTGCCATGTTAGTTGGAGGAAGGGTAGGTGTTCTTTGCTTGTTTGCTGAGTGTGACCCAAGGGGGCCTGGACAAATAAACCAAATGCACAAGCTTTCGCAACAACTCTGCGGTGTGTCGCGCCCTAGGTGCACAGTAGGGGAAACCAGCGTTGATTGGCTTGGAGGTGTTGGGGGCCGCTGTAGAGCTGCAATAGAGCTGTAATGGCAAGGTGGCTGCATGTCCGCATTCCATGAATCAATGAACCTCAATTGCCAGGAGTCTGTACAGTGTTTCGTGCTTGCCGGGGGGTGACAGTCCCCAGTGAGCCCAACAAACCATGTGACTCCACTGGATCGGGCATCATGCTGGGAGCCAAGCTTTTCGGGCATTGCGGTGCCCAATCATAGGAAAACCCAATGCGCCTCGATCCCGAACACCACGGAAATGAGAACTGCAGTGTCACAACTAGATATATACTCACTTTCCGAGTGGATGGCCCGAAACAAGTCCAAACTTTCTGTTTACCAACTCAAATGCTCTTCCCAAAAAGTAGAACAAGTCCGGAAACTCAGGAATGTAGTATACTCGGTCCTATCTAGAATCAGTGTTTTAGACATTGTGCACAAAACAAAAAGCAAATGTTTGGCCGGTGACATCGGAGGTGCGCCTCACGCTCCTCCACATCCACATGGGGGACCTGCACCTCGAAGTTGTTCTCCTGGCCAAAAAACCCAAAAACGCAGGGCCTGGACAATTCCGGCGAAAAACATCCCAGACCCCCCCCCTTGGACAGAATCCAATAGCTACACAACACCTTGCAACAAACACGGTAGCATCACTTAAAGTAAGAACACGCCAAAGGGCCTAGGAATATGATGAGCACGTGCTGGACGCGGGCTGGAAACGATAGACGTGCTTGACCTTCGTGAGATGATGGCATACTAGAGGCAAGCCATGCACTGGACAGTTGCTGCGTGTTCAGCTCGAAGTGGAAAAGCGCTAGTCAATGGTATCTCACAACAGTACCTGTGCGTGGGGGCCGCAAATATTGCGGCAATCCAGAAACTGTCTAGTGTTTCCGGTATAGCCCGTCTAGCTTGAACAGAAATACAGTCCTGTCAAACCAATGTTTGTCTGGCACAGTGTTCATCTAGCATG
>CAUJNA010003620.1:79788-149788 GCA_963377175.1 Effrenium voratum
ACATTGATTGATGGTTGGACATTTGGCTTGTTGCAGTGCGCGCTTGGACCCTTGCGCTTGAGTTGAATAATTTCTGCATCTCCCAAATGCCGACATCAAGCCAGTCTCTGTCTCTCTCGCTACAGCATCCTCGCGCAGATTTCTTGTCTCAGGTTAGGAATGCGAAAAACAGGCACTGGCACAGAAAGCTCATTCAAAGTCAGCGGCAAGCATCAAGTCAGACCAGATGATTTCCTCTAGGCTTGAGGAATCTAACAGTCCTGTTGCTGAAGGGACATGTGAAGCAATTTACCCTGGTCATAGTGCTACCAGACAATTCTGGGGCCACCCCTCCAGGAGAGCTGTCGAGGACAAGGAGGAACATATCAATCTGAAAGTCAACCAGCAGAGACCCCGAGTTACCCAAGCTATGGGAAAAAGAGGCGGCTGTGTGCGAGTGTGCGTGCCCGGAAGCCGGAGGCGGCGATCGGTGTAAATGGGAGTGGCTTAAATAGTGGAACTGCGAAATGGGCGTGGCTCAAAATTGAACAGGAGGGGTTACGCAGGTTTTGGTCCATGTTTCCACTTGCCAGGGCAACCCATTTTGGCACCGGATTTTTGAGCCGCAGGCAAATGACCGCGGAATAAGAAAGCCTTCAGGTCAACCGCTTTCAACGTGTTACAACCACTCAAGACAATAACTAGGCTCACAGGAAATGCCTTGCCATCTGGTGCATCAAGGGGGAAGCATGCAAAAGGAGAGAGTTGTACTTGGGGTGTAAGTTTCTGGACCCTTGCCACCGGGAAAACAACTGCACTTGTTGAGCGTAACAACAGCAGGGCTCCAAAAGCAGCGGTCTTTCACTCCGTTGCCAAGCGACCCCGTAGAAGAAGAGAACCCAGTTTGGGGCTGACTGTTGTTCGTGGGGGACCCGCCAAACAGGGCAAGAGGTTGCGGCCAAACGAGGCTGCAAAGCCGCCTTACGAAACCAACCCGGCGCCACGTCCAGCTGGGCGTCTGGGCAGGGCCTCCGGCGCCACCAACAGGGACGGCCCCTGGCGCTGGGTCCCAGGCAACTTTGGGCACCGTTGGGACCTGAGGGGAAAAAGAACAAACGAAGGTACAAGCAGAACTAGAGCAACGTCTTCAGAAATCAGGGGTTCCCGTTTTAAAGCTTACAGTAGGGGGCGAATAGTAGCTCATGTCCAAAAACATCTTAACCCCCAAAGTCCGCACCAACCTCGCCACCGGTACCCTCTCTACCATGAAGTAGCTAGCTATGGTCCCAGCTTTTCTGTGCCCCTGTCCAATCGCAAATCTCACTAGCCGCGGATGTGCATATCTGCCTGAAGCTCAAGCAAACCCGGGTGATCTTTGGCCAGACAAACAAGAGCAAGCACAAAAAAACAGACACTCAAGCCATGCGCCTCTCGTGCCTGTCGGCCTCAAACAAACGTGGAAGTATGTTGTTTTGTCTCTTATGAGAGCTGCGCAAGCTGCCAAATCAGCATGCAACAGCACGGAAACAGCATTAACGGCCAACAGATCTCTAGTGGAACACGCGGTGCCTGGCTTATGCTACCATTGATGTCCATCACCGTCTCGTCCTGCAGCATTTGATTCCTGGGCCGCACCGACTAGGTCTAGGCCATACAGGGAAGGCGCAGACTTCCGGCGAAAGATGCCTTGCACGAGTTCAGCACCATATTCCTTCAAACCCCCGGCCCTTCCTCGGGCTAAGGGTCAAGCGCCCGGGGCATTCTGGGGATGAAGATACACCAAAACGCTGCTCAATGGCTCAATGCCCCGTATCTTGGGCCTTTTTGGGCCAATGAAAATCCGTTCGGACAATGTTGTCATTGGCTTTCACTGGTGATTGTTTCACCAAGCAAAGATAGGTACCAAACCAACCGAACTGGAACTTGCACGTCCAGAGCCGCCAGTCCAATCCACCAATTCATATATCAACAAGCCCTTCACGCCGCCCCTCCTGCAAATCCCTGAGCGCCCCGCTGGATGTGAAAAGTCAGCTGCAGCGGTTTCACCTCGGCAGGTCAAATGCGAAACCGCTGAGACGAGCCCGCAGCTGTGCAACTGTGTGGGTGCATGCCCTGATTCGGCATGCATTTGGCTTGGCTTACAGTCCCACGTTAGGGCTCTGAATGGGAAGTATCCAACTGACTGACGCTAGAGCATTCTGAATGCGGCCCACAAATGAGTCCCACCTGATTGTTGCTCATCTGGGCAGGAAGGGCAGGAAGCCACCCGCAACCGCTTGCCACCTCGGCTTCTGGCCACGTTGTGCGCCCCACGCGCTGTGACCGCACCTTGGCACCATCGAGGCCACGTGCAACTGGAGCTCCAAAAAGTCGGAGCCAAACATTGGCACTGGCTGAACTTGCTGGTCACAGAGCAATCGTCTGCGATGCCCGTGTACACTCTGTGAGTGTGGAGGGTTCAGGCACCAACATGCTCAGGGAAAAAGCTGAGACATCGAACAAATTGGGCAAATACAATGTTAACCTAGGCCAAGTGTATAGTACCCTCTGCGTTTCTTGTTGGCTCGGGCTTTAGCGCAGCATTCTGCACGACTTAGACGGAAAAGGCTGTACAAATAACCATCATCTTCCTTGGAGGCAGTCTCTGACTTTGCTTGGCTTTCTAATCTCGCAATTCCGATGCACTTTTTCACCCTCGGCGTGTGCTCTTCCAAGAAGGCGCCAAGCCAGATAGCCGGGCTCCACGCGCAAGGAGACATCCCTCACTTCCAGCTGCATGTCCATTCCTCAAGCGCATGCCAGCAGCGTTTTTCGTCAAGGCCAAGCCCAAGCGTTGCGAAGGCCAATCTGAATCAAATATGTCGAAGGCTCGCAGCTCACATAATTGCTGGAAGACATCTGGTCCAGCTGTGTGACAGCCGTCGATGATATCGAAGCTCGCCAAGTGTTATCTGAAATCACTGAGCCACCGTTCAATGCAAAAACCTAAAGCGACTAATCCCTAACAATGCTCATGATGCGTTGTGTACCTACATCATGGTTGCGCTCATCCATCGACTGGCATAGCACCCCAATGCCTCAAGGCAACCTCCCCTCCTGCCCTCCACACATCGCAACAAAACAACACACCTACACCTATACTTGTTTCTGCAAAAAACAACTTTGCGTACAGTCTCAAAGAATCTAACAAGAAGTTCTCATACACATCCATGTGTACACATCCATGTGCGCCTGTGTATGTGCATCGATTATAGTGAATACGGAACCTCCATCGTGGGTGGGCTCTTTTTAACCTCAGCCAGTCTCGGTCTGAATTCCCCGAAATTCCCCACATCTCCGTAGATCAACATGGAATGCAAAAGCTCGGGCTTTGAGGGACTCCTCTTTTGGGGGTTCCAGGGTTCACTTGGGTGTGTTTTCTTCAGGGTACTCTTTTCAGCTTGGGGTTTAAGGGAAGACCAAAAAGGAAGCCCACCCATTGGGGGTCCCCCATTTTGGCGCATACCCATTTGCAAGGGCGCAGTCTGCAAACACCACCCGTTTCCAACGCGCAAAGCCTACATAGGAGCCGGGCGCTGGTAGCTGCAGGCGTCTGAGCTCAAGCGGAGATGCCCCAAACCTATCAGATCCGGCGAAATTCATTCTACATGTTCAACCAAACTGACCCAGGCCACCTGTTTCTGTGTTCCACCCACTCAAGCAGCAACAGCCCAGTGTCGCAAGAACAGTTTCGGGCGAGATGAAGCATTGGAGAAGATGGGCCAACAAGCCTTCAGGGCTTTGTCCGGAAATGTTGTGCCCCACACCACTTCTGGTCTTTTAGCACTCGTGATGTGTTGAAAGTTGGACTGGTTCTGAAGGAGGTCCTCATCACCGCGGGCCTGACTAATCCCTTCTTTCTAATGATAAAAGGTCCCCCTACCAATAAACAACATTTCCCAAGTTCCCAACAATCAAAGGTTGGGGAATGCTACATGTAGAATAGATTGAATCAATACTACAACCAAAAACTTGTCCCAAATATCTTTCCTGGCTTACAAAATGTCCCTTTTGAATCTGGGCCCGGAAGGGGGTCAACCCTTGCATGCTGGATTATCGACATCGCGATTCTTCGGCTTTGCCAATCCCAGCTTCCTGAAGGATCGCTGCTACGCTGTGGCACCCGGCAGAACCTGGCAGCGCCCAAACCTTTTGCTGGAACCTCGGCACGAGGCGGGGAAAATGTCACGTTCGATCAATTGGCAAGGCTGAATGATGCCTTGGCGTGGATTGAGCAGGAATGGTTTGCCCAAGGTTGATTCACTGCAAGAGGCCTAGCGTGGTGGATACACCAAGTCCCCTATCTGCATCAAGGTATACGACATAAGCACTGTGTTGGGCACCTTGCTCGAAGCTGCTGCCCTAAAGCAAACGCAACATCTGGAATCGGTGCTGATCAACTTATTGTTCAAATTCTCTCGGGGTAAGCCTCCCAGGTTCCGTTGGCAGCTGGTCAACTTCTCCGCGGGCAAGCCTCCCAGATTCCATTTGCAGCTGGTCAACTTCTCTGGGGGCAAGCGTCCCAGGTTGCGCTGGCAGCTGGTCAACTCCTCTGCAATTCTCCGAGGTTGTGTTGGCAGCCGGTCAACTTCTTTGGAGGCAAGCCTCCCAAGTTCCGTTGGCAGCTGGTCAACTTCTCGGCAGCCGGGCAACTTCTCTGGGGGCAAGCCTCCCAAGTTCCGTTGGCAGCTGGTCAACTTCTCTGGGGGCAAGCCTCCCAAGTTCCGTTGGCAGCTGGTCAACTTCTCTGGGGGCAAGCCTCCCAGGTTGCGCTGGCTGGTCAACTCCTCTGCAATTCTCAGAGGTTCTGTTGGCAGCCAGTCAACTTCTCTTGGGGGCAAGCCTCCCAAGTTCCGTTGGCAGCTGGTCAACTTCTCTGGGGGCAAGCCTCCCAGGTTGCGCTGGCTGGTCAACTCCTCTGCAATTCTCCCAGGTTCTGTTGGCAGCCGGTCAACTTCTCTGGATGCAATTCTTCCAACTTCCGGTGGCAGCTGGCTCACTCCTCAGGGGGCAAGCTTCCCAGTTCCGTTGACGCTGGTGCAGGTTTGGTTAAGGCCACGTTAACCGAGAACAGAGTTCCAGGCACTCATGCTGCTAAGGCATTGGCTATCAAAACAGGGGACGCAACACGAATGTCCACCTGCAGCATGTCGGGCATCTGCTCGTACACCTTGGCAGGGGTCCGATGAAGCATGTATATATATATATATATATATAGGAAAATATGTTCTACACATACACTCTAACAGGCTGAACTGGCTTCAATGGAAGCTGGCATTGCTGACCATCACAATGATTGAGGCCTTTGTGAGACAGTTGCGTCACTACTGACAACTTCCTGCCTGTTTGCGCTTGAAAAGGCTAGACACTTTTTATTTGCATGCTCGTGGCTTCAAGGACTATCTCGGCCCTTGCAGCCGGCATAGGTCCTCTTAAGTTTGCTCTAAGCTTGTGCTGTTTGGGTAGGTAGTATCGCGGGACAACCAAAAAATGGCGGCTTTCCTTAAGTTTCCTTTCAAGCCCATCCTTAGAAAGTGTACCATCAAAAAAAACGCGCGCACTCGCACGCACGCACCCATGTTGCATAGCCTGCGTAGGCGACTGGCCTATCGCTCTAAGTCAGGGACTCTGTCAACGACTTCCTGCGCCACCATAGGCTCGTGCTCCAAAGGTGCCACCACTTCCTGACAAGGCGAAGTGGCAGCTGAGATCAAGCAAACCCTTGAAGCCTGAGCTCTTCCCCAGCTGATCCGTCGACAGGGTACTTTCGCTTAGGGGGCTGACTGCAGAACAGTTCTGCGAGAAAAGCGCTGCCCGTTGGCCAGCCATGACTCTTCTCGGTCTCATTCATTTTGTGGGTACAAGACTGGGCAATCACCACATAGTCTTTTTGCTTCTTCCTCCATTGTTCCCTGCAGACCTGCACAACTCCAGGACCACGAAATGCTCACATGATCATATGCCAACTACAATGCCTGCATCTCCTCTAGCGGCCTGCGCCGAAAGAACCTCGGACGGAAGAAACACCAACACGTCTCGTCGCCCAATCAACCAATCCAGCAAAACACAAGACACTAGGATCAATCAGGATCAATCAGGAAAATAAATCTGAGCTTTTGACTAGTGATACTTGCGCTTTCTTTTGCACCCCGCAACTGACAATGTCTACAGCACTTTTTGCGGATCCTTCTTTTGGCGTATCGGAGAACCTGAAACATCCAATGAACAAACAAACCAGCGGCTTCTCAGTTTGGATTTACCAACGGATCGTATGGCAAGGTGGTACTCACAAGGCCGAGACGCATTACCCGTTGGGTCCCCGGGGTTCAGTCTGGCAGGCCTGAGGACGTGGCTCCAGCAAGCCCGGCAGCAACCCGTCGGCAAGGCAGACCTCTCGGCATTTCCCTCCAAGGCATGGCCCTTTTTCCTTTCCTCTGCGCCTCAATCAGCCTGGGCCGAGGCGCCCATTGCGAGAAGGAGCCGTCGGGAGGTCTCCAAAGCCATGTGGGCATTGCGAGGATCTTATGGCCTTTGTCGCAAAACCTCGTAATGCTTCGCATTGAGACATTGAGCACCCGCCCAGCGACGGGAAACTCATGCAGTTTCTCAAGAGCTCGGCCTCGAATGGCGCGAACTCGAAGTTCAAGGTCATCAAGTTGCGTGAGGGCCTTCCGAGGCTCAAGGTGAGAAACATCATCATACCTGCGACTGGGGGTCTGGGTCCAATGGAAGTTCTCCGCCCTTTTTGGGCCAAACGAACTTGCGAAGCGAAAGAAAAAGTGTCCACCAGCCACTCGAGATCTCAGGCCCTTGCTCCAAACTGTTGGCCACAACCTGCAGCCGACTGCAACCCCAAGTGGATCGGGCCGTGCTTTAAGGGTTCCCTCGCAAGTGGGACACCCCCTATTGATCGGGTGCATTGTAATCCTGGGTTCTTGCCCCGCACCGCGTCAAACTCTGTGGCCGGACGACGTGGGAACGGCTGGGTTGATCTGGAGTCTCTGGCTTTAAAAGGTGCCAGGCACCTTTTGCAAGATGGGCAACCGGGCAACCATGAACCTGGGCATGGCTTCGTGAATTGCCTACGTTTCTAGGCCCACGGCCAAGTGGGCAGCGAGGGCGAGGTGCGATGCCACGGAATGCGCCGGGCTCAGCCTTGGCCAACTATGCAGAAAATGGTGCAAACCAGAGCAAACGTAACTTTGTTGCCGAATCAAGGGTGGGCTGAGACCTGTTTAACCGGCATGATGGACAAGTGCTTGACCTCCGCTTCGCACCTCCGCTTCGCCAGCGCTGTTGCGCCTGCTTTGACATCCTCCATTCCGCGTCCATTGACTATCCCTACGTTCGTACATCCAACAAAAGATTTCACCTTTCCCTACCTGCAGCAGTCTCTGTCTAGCGGGCAGATGCACGGGGGGGGGCTATCAATTTATGAAGGGTGGGCAGCAGGAAGCAGTTTGCAGGAATGTTCTTACACAATTCCGCATAGAGTTTTTCAAGTAGATCTGCAATGATCCGCAAAAATTGGGCCACCCTCGCTCCGGCACGACACGAAGGGCAGCTTCCCCTGCATGCGTGGCCTGGGTCAGTGAGCACGACTCCAAAATGTCGAAACTATCAAATGCAGGTAAAAGTACACAACCGTGACCCGGCAGTCAGGTAAACCTTTCTGGGGGGATCCCTGTGATGTCATGGTCAATAATTATCTCTTGACGCTTGAACATCTTGAACTCAGCCGCACCTGCACGGTACGTTTGTCCTTCTACAATCGCATTCCCTCTTCGTTGCGGAACAAAAGCCCTTCGCACTCATGAGCCGCGCAGCGGACTTTTCGCCCGACGCCCTCGCTTGGCTCAGGCATGGCGAGTTGCACGTAGCATGGCTCAGACCTGACACAAGAGGGCACTCGCAGCCCAAGCCCACGCAATGGCTGTTCAAATGCATGATGCGCTTCGGCACTGCTACACTGTGCATCCAACCGTTGGTTTTTAAAAAAAGCAAGCCGCGCATACAGCGCGCATCTTTAGTCCACGACTGCAACAACATCCTGGCAAGCCTGCGTGCGAAGGTGCCGCCCGAGCCCAGTTCTGTTCTCCTGAAAAGGCATGCCTTCTGTCCAAGTGCATCGCTGCCTTGGGTTAAATCAATACTCGGTTCGTAAAGCACTGCTGACCTTTCTGGCCAAAACAAGGTTTTGACCCTTGCCAAAAGTCGAAAACGGTTTACAGTTCAAAGTTTTCGCCCACTCAGCAAGTCACAAAGGCTCTCCCCAAAATGTCTAAAATCCAAGTGGGCGTTTGCCAGGTTTCCAGGTTGCACCGTGTTTGACTCTGGACTTTGGGGCTTTGGGTCCTTGACCTGGAGGAAGCTGGGCGTGCCCTCCACCTGCACATCTGAACTCTGAAAGACAGAGCTGGAGGAATGGGCATGGTCTTGGCCCTATTTCTTGCTTTGGCTCAGACTACTGCAACCTTGAATGCTAAACCCGGAAGACTTTGGGCAACAATGAAGCCAAAATGCGAACCTCTGATTAATTCATCCCCCCCCCAAAAAATAAAATGAAAAGGAAACCGCTCAAATAGAGGTCGGGGAAGGGTCAATTGATTTAGATTTGTTTAGTATTCCTTTGGGAATTCTTGGTTGAGTATTAGTTTAGTATTGGTTTGTATTCCTTTTGGAGCGAGGAAGGGAGGTTTGGGAGAGGTTCTGGATAGTTACGGGGTAAACAAATCAATTTGGGTTTACAAACAAAAAGTATGAGGTGAACTTTGCTTGGCGACCCCCGAAACAATATGTTTTGGTGCTTTCTGTACTATCCCCTAGCTGAAAAGATTAGGGGCAGTTTATTGTAACAACTTTGGAACAAAGAGGTAAGTTTGAACCCTTTGAACGCTTTCAAGGTTGGGGCTTGGAACCAAAGCTTGTTAGAAAGTTGGAAGCTCAAAAAGTTGCAAAGGTTCCAAAGCTACGAGGACCTGGGGGCTGGGTGGAACCTGGCTATGCTGCCGCGTGTGTGTTTTCTCCCTTTACGTATTCATGTATTATAATAATACTCGTTATTTCCCCAATATTTTCGGAAATACTTTATTTAGGGGTGGTTTACTATTCTAATCAGTGCAAGGTCAGGAAAATACTTTATTTAGCGGTGAATCATCAATCATAGGTCAGCAGTATATCAAGCTACTTGCGAGAGAACCCTTCCCCAAGCCGGAGCCACATCTACTGAATGCGCCAGCGCCGCTTGGCTTGAGGGAAAGCAACACGCCCGCTGGTGCTTCCCCAAGTAACGGCAAGTTTGGCAATGCTCCCCCCCCCCCACCCCCCCCCCCCCGCGGTTGGTTTTTACGTCCCCGCGCCTCCTTCAGCACAGCCCTGACAGAATCATCAGCGATGTCCAAATCAGGGCGCTCGGCATCAAGCGTATCAAACTCGTCCTGGCAAGCGAGACAACTTGTGACACTGACATGACTCATCGCACGTCAATGTGGGCAGCTACCTTTTGCAACCGGCAAACTATAATTTTTCACCTGCAATTTAGCATGGAGGCAGCAAAGAAAACCTATGCACCCGTCCGTGCGTGGGCAATCTCGTTGCTTTGTCTTGTTGGAGCACCCCAGGAAGGCCCAGGAGTGCTGAACACTCCGTTTGTTTTCAGATGAGCACCAAATCCGATGCACAAAAAGCACTTCCGGTGAACATTGTAACCACATCACGAGAAGTCACAGTCGCGATTTCTGCACATTGATCGAAGTTTCTGGCTGTTGTATGTTGGTAAGCTGCAAGTGAGGTCCTCTCTGGATATTGCAGGTGAACGGACCAGGATGGATGCCCATGTCATAAACCCTTGTTTGCACTTGGTGCCCTGCATCCATAGAATCCACTGGATCCAAGTGGTTGGCTCGCAACGCGGCCGGCCGATCCTGATATCCGCTGGTTTGGAGTTTCGCCAACAACTGCGACAAACACTGCTGCTTCCAGCGGCATGCACATTCCCTAGCCGGTGGAAAAGAACAAGCCCCGGTATTCCATGACTTGAACATCTATATGAGGCACCTCCAACACTGCTTGTCGACAGCAACTTGGGCTTTGCCGATGAGATATGTCTGCAAATGGGCGAAACCAAATTGCACAACTCTCCCGCAAAGCCAAAGATGGATTGATCCAGACCCAAACTCTTTGCCCGTTTCCAGAACGAGAACTAAAACCGGAATCTGAAGCTTGGGTGCCCTACTGGCCTTCGGAAACATGGAGCAGCATTTTCAACTGGGGCCGGTCCGCCGACGCACACGACCGCCTGCAAATGTTCCAAGGACTCTCGGGCCGCGTCCACGGAATCGAGGGAGTTGACCTCAAGGTGCATGACGGGAAATCCCAAAGAGCGCTGGTCACAACATGCATTAAGAATCAGAATCCCGCCGAAAAAGTGGCAGTAAGAGGCGGCGAGGTTCGCGCCTGGGAGCTTTGCTGCACTGCTGCCAGCTGCTGATGCACGTCCTGGATTGCTGCGAGGCTTTCTGCAGGAAAACAGGAAAACTGAAACCTATATATATTATATTCTACGCCCTGAGGGAGCCAAGTATTTGCCAAAAGCAGTTGCAACAAACGTTCTTGAGAACGGCCGGACCGGAACCATCGTCCAGATTGGCCAATGCTTGCGAACCAATGACAATATTGCAATTCCAACAATTCCACATCCATGGCAAAGCATGCCAAACAATGTGTAGCGACTGGTAACACACCGATCTAGCCGACTTCGGGAGTCCAACCCCGTACAATGCCCCCAAACTGTTCCAATACCCCGTCCAGCATTCCAGGTTTCAACGGGGAATTGGCACCGTCACGCCCACACTCTAGTGCCGCAATCTTTTCCCCACAACCACTTGGGAAGTCTACATTCAACAACGGGCTTGTACACTTCCTTGTTTGCTCTGCTCAAGTTTGGTTTCGGCATGCTAAGCTACACGCCGGCCCTTTTGTCCCCTTGCAAGGCGGCAAGCAAGTGCCAACGACTCGCCGAGCCAGTGCCGGGGTTGGAGAATGGGATTTTGCCAGCCCTTGGATGCAGTTGGATGCCATGGCGTCTGCAAAAAGCCCTCGACTTTGTGGTTCATCTGCCCTACGATCCAATTCATGAACCAAAGGAACATAAACTTCTGGTTGATTTGTAGGGTTGCATATTTGGCTTTATCCGGGGTGAACAATGCTCAGGCAGGTCCTTCTTATCCTTGATTGATTGAATTTGACTTCACATGTGCTTCACACACTCATCTTGGTCTTGTGACCCTGCCTGACGCCAAAACTCCAATGTGCTAGCCTCCATTTGTCAAAGGCACCACCCACACCCATGGCTGTTCTACAAGGATAGGCAAGTGCAACAATCCTGACGAGAATGTCCCTTTAAACATCGCCCCACCCAAAGGAAACTCACGCTAAAAGGCCTTGAAAGCTGACATTAGAAACCTCCAAAGGCGGACATTTCTGACACAGAATCTGGTCATATGTAATTGTTCTTGCTAGCGGATGTGGAAGATACGCCTCGGCCTGCAATCCTGTGGGCTCGCTCGCTTTGGGCATTGGCTGTGGCGGCCGCAGCTTCAAAGGGGGTGCCCCGCTTCAAAAGGCACGCATTTCAGCCTGCGGGTATAGGGGTATAGTACTGGATTTGGCAAGGCTCCCGAGGGCGGAACTGTCCAGCCATAAAGTCTGTCAAATCAAAACAACCAGCGTTTGGTTGCCTTGATCTTCAACTCCGGTAACTCCGGGAGCCTTGCCATGGCACTGCGTCTAAGACGGCGCCATCACAAGGCTGGGGCCAGGTCGGTTCTTTGACCTTTCTCCAGCATGAGACCCTGCAGCAAATGGCTGAAACACCCGAGTCAGACAAATGCCGAAACTCATAGGTACCTTTCTGCCGATATGGCATATGGTTGTCATCAGGCTCCTTGGCTTCCTTGTGGCAAAGATCAATTATTGCACCCAAAGCCAAACGCATGTTGCACCCCAGCCTACAGAGAAACGTTCAAGGACGAAGCTACCGGGTAGATCTTACGCGTCAGCAAGTTTAAGGTGCACGCAAGTTTTGCTCAAGGCCGAAATGTGAAATCCTGAGCGCATGCCACAGTAGCTGCGTGCCGCAAGTTTTGAAACCAACCAGTCCACACATCCAAAACGCGGCAAGACAAAACCGTTCTCTCAGCCCCAGAGAAAATGTGCAGCAGGGCCTCCAAAAGCAAAGGGCAATGCCTGGCAAACTGCAAGATTTCAACCCGTCCGCCAAAGCATTATCTCCTCGAATTGGCTGTACATAGAAAAAACGCTCAACCCCGGTCAAATGCCGGAGGATGGCCCCAAAGCATTGGTCTGAATCAAAGGGGCCTGTCTGTGACCCGTTCAAGGCTTGTCAGCCTTTGGCGGCAACGCCCTCCTCTCCAACTTAAACCAATGACGCAGGGAGCCTTGCGTCTGTGCAAGTCCTGCGTCCAGGCCCAGCAAGGAGAAAAGGTCATGCAAAGTCTCCTCAGGGTGGGCTTAAAATTGGTTGAAACAAGTCCATGGTTAGACCTTCAGAGAGAACCAAAAGGTGTTGAAATGTTTAAACAAGGGCTTTCGGGTGTCTCCTCACAGGCTGTGAGCTCCTTCTTGTAGTCCGGGTTTGGGCTTCCCAAGACTTCCTTGTCAGGATATCCCAGCCCAGGGTCCGTGTTCACTTCACACATCCAGACTTTCAGCTTTTTGTCCAGCATCAAGTCCATGCCGAAGATCTCGAAATGCCGATCCGGCATCACCTCATCCCCTAGCTTATTGCTGTCATGGCAGTGGGCACATGGTGCCAAACGGCATGCTTTTCATTTATTCATACATGTTCACACCCCAGTTTTGAGGGGGGTATGTCAGCTGGCGAAATCATGGGCTTTCCGAATCCTTGCCTTGTAGCGGCGCCGGATGGAGCGGGAGATGTACTCTGCGGTGTCCATGGAAATGTCCAGGATCTGCTGCCAAATCATGGCCTTGTCGAACCTTGGTACCCGCGCCAGCGAGGCTCGCTCAAGACCGGCTAGAGCCCTTGATGCCAGAAAGGCGAAAAAGGTCTGTTCATTGGACAATCCTGCTGAACATCAGTTGAGGCAAGAGCCACGCTTGGCCACTGGCATCAACATGCGATCCCAAGCATGCCAAAACAACATTAGCTGTGTGAAGCGACCCCCACTCCTTGTAGCAACGCTGGTGCCTGTTCGCACCAAACACGTGGTCGCTGACCGTGCCGCGACAAGCACTTGAACTCTACTGATTTTTGTGTGTTCCACCCAAGGTAATTGTTGAGGCTCAAAACCTCTAGTGCTGGGGCCAGGAACCATATGGAACCCAAGGCTTTTGGTGCCAGACCGAAGGGCGTGGGGTCCAGGCTCGCCAGGTGGGCCATGAGTTGCCTCACCCGGATCTGCTGACCTTTTCCGATGACCGGCTTCTCCTGAAACGCCCAGCACGGCTCCCGGGGTCAAAGGAAACAATCCTAGTATTATGCGCTGCCCGAACGTACTATGTAGACGTACTATGTAAAGACATAAGCCTAGATATTCATACGTAGTATGCGCACACAAACGCCATAAATGCACCACTGCCCGTCCTTTAAAAAGTTATCCTTGTTCTCTGGCGTCGCATTGAGGCCCATGTTTGTGACATGAACCGGCGGGTCGAAGTGAGCCCCCAAAGTGCCGGAGCTCATCCGGTAGGGCTTCGTGGCAAAGAGGCACTGCCCATTCCTCACAATGGCGGCATTGGATTAGAAAACCTTCTTGACAAACAGAGCACGTCTCCCGCAAAAGTGCTAGGATCCCGTCTAGCATAAGAGACCACGGGGGTTCCTATCTGTCCATCTGGTCAGCAAAGGGCTGCCTGCCTGAATTTCCCAGTCAAACATCACCCCACCAAAAAAAAACTCACCTCAAATTGGCCCAAATGGTGACGTTTGAAGCCCCCTAAAGAACCAGCCGAAGAAATCGTGTGAGTCTTCAGGGTTGTTGCGTCACTGGAGGTGGGCAAAACCACGAAGCGGTCGACAGGTCGGATTGCTTGCGAGCGGGGCTCTCTTGAATGAAGGCCTCCAAAGGCGACAAGTTCGTGATGACCAAGTGGATCCGCATGTGGAACTTGTAGCCACCTATCTGTGTCTACTATGACAGCCTCAAAATCAGCCTCCAAAATGAAACTTGGAGAACCCATCAAAATTCAAAATGCAACCCAAGGGGGGGCCAGCCTATCAGCAGCGGATTCGCGATGTATTGCTGCACAATCGACCTGCTGGATTTGGTCTCAGTGACGGCTCGCCGCAGGCCTGGGTCCGTGGCCTTCCAGGATCTAAAGGCAAACTTAGCCACCCGACGGAAGTTCTCCAAAAGGTGAACCAGAATCAGCCTCTCAGCCTAGCTGGCGAAACATGGCAACAGGCTATTCTGTTGAGCGGAAGCTTCTTTTCCAGCCTTCCCCTGCTGTCAGTGGAAGGCCTGGAGAGAGTTGTCCAGAACTCATGAATGACTAAACCGCAGGTGCTCAGCCCCTTCTTGCGGTGAGAAGCAGGTTGGGTTGGTGCAACTTTCCTATATAGAGGTGATTTCAGTTTGACCAGCCCAACTAGTTCCCACGCTGACAAAGCAAATCCGGGGCCCAGCCTCAGAACAAATAACCTTTTGATCCCCAGGTCATCCACTTGTATTCTCCTATGGTCGCTCACCATCCAACCACGCGATGATGTTCCAAAAGCCCCTGCCTTCCAGACGCAAATGCCCGCACCCCCGTAGTCGTTCCTGGGCTTGCCGATCCAGAGGCTCTTCTGCTGGACCCGGACCTCCCGGAGGAAGGAGGGCCTGTCCTCCGGGAGGATGAAGGTCTTGGGATACCAAGGCTTGTCCTCAGCAACCCAAGTAACCTGCACGATGCAAAATGGTCAGCTGCGTCGCTTCTCGCAACAGGGAAACTGCGATTCGGACCCTAAACCCTAACCCTGCTGATCAAGTTTGAGTTCTCGCACCCGTGAGCTTGCCATGTGCGATCATGTGGTTCGGACATCTCTTTTCAAGCCGGTCCAGGCGAGACGGTCTTAGTTGGTGCCTGGAACCTAAGAGCCCTGATCTAGATTCATCCCATCGCATCCAGGTTGTCAGGGGCAGCTTTGAAGGCGCCTGCGAAAACGGCAAATCCGAGGCGCTTTGAAGGCCTTGGAGAAGTTGGTCTTAAAAAGGATCCGCTCGGTGCCCGGGAACTTGGCGATGCGGTAGTTGCCCGGCTTCCCCGGTAATCCTTGGCCGTGCTCCAGCACCAGCTGCACAAAGTCCTGCTAAAGGAAAGAAGGGGTCTGTGAGAGGCGACGTCCAAAACGTTCTTCTTTGTTATTTTGGAACGAACTGATCCAAGACCAAAATAATCAAGAATTTAGAACTCTTGAGGCAACAGGCTTGTTTGCTTTGCTGGACTCATCGGTTGAGTTGATTCTTTGCAAGAAAAGCGCAAAACACACATAACAATAAGTCACATCCCTCGATTTTAAGGCTGTTGTTTTTATGCGTCGGATTCTCTCCGTCAATGATGGATAAGAGAGGTGACAAAGGCTGGCAAAGCCACAAAAAACACTCCAGCAATCCTATCGGAAACATTTCGTAATGACCACACTCCTGATACCACATCTTCAGCTCCCCGTCCCTACATTTCCCTGGGGAAGAGTCACCACACCGTAGATATAATGTGCCATCCATGGTCATTGTCTGCTGATGTTCCAAGTGTTGACGTTCGCAGCGCGCGCACTTGGAACAATTGTCCCGCTGCTGAACTGTAGCGTGTGCCACATCGTTGCCATTTCCTCCTTTGCTCACCCCCAACCCCCCAGTTTGAAATTAGGGGACAATGGTTATACACCCGCAAATCTGCGGTGCTTTAGAGTTCCCCGCCAAAAAAAACAAAAAACAAACGTGAGCCAAGCCATGCTTGACGGAAGCGAAGCTCTCCTCCCGGTCCCGGCACTGGTCCCGGGCGGTGCCCGGCACTCGGTACGGCAGGCGCCCGATCATCCACAGCGCGTGGCGCGGCAGCTTCAGCGCCTGGAGCCGATAGCCGTCCTCCTGCAGCAGGGCGGGGGGGGGGGGGTGGGGGTGGGGGGGTGGGGGGAGCTGGGGGTGGGGTTGGGGATTGATTCATCTGGGCCCCTTAAAAGATACTAATCACGTGTCCCAGCTGATTTAGAGCATCGTAAAAGTGGTTGGTGTAGTGTACCCTGTAGAACACTCTATTCAATGCTCCTAGTTTGAATGTGCTTAAACCCTGTGAAAGGGGGGTTGGGTATCCTCAATGAGGATTTTGCAGGATTCTTGGAAATATGTTTAACCCAGCTTTGTTGAACCAATCTCCTTCAAAACGCGTGGCCCATGTGCTTGAACCTATTTTGCCCAACCCTGTCCTGCACCCCGTCCTTGCCAAAGAGCTCTTTGGGCGTCTTCCCCCTGAGGCAAGCTTCCTTAGGGGCTTGACACATGGCCGCATCTTATGCCCTTAAGCAGGCTTTAGACGAAACCTGGGGCACCAAATCCTGGTTCTCTTTCTTTTCGCTAGCTATCTGTGTCATTATCTTATATCACTCTCTGTTTCTTCGCTCGATCCAGTATTTCGCTGTATCTCCCCTCCATTCTTTCCATCCCTTTCCAACTTTCGGCATCTTTGCCTTATCGCTGCTTTCTCCACGGTCCAAAATTCCAATCAGCCGAGTCTCGAACTCTTTGATGTAGAAGGTACTCCTCAGTCGCAAGAGTTGGGTCATGTTGGGTCCATCTTTGGCTACCCCACCCTACCTCAAGGGGCGGTTCCAAGGTCCAGTTCCCTTATCAAACTCCAACTGCCATTTCAATCCATTTCAGGGGCCACCCCCATTATTCCCAATTCGATTTTCAGGTGCGGATCTTTGCTTCCGACCGACCTCCACACGTCCCCGCTGCCTCCCCCCCTCCCCCAACAAAACCCAAAAAGCTCCGCATGCCATGGCCATAGCAGAGTCCGGGCTTCATTTGGCACCCCTGCCACCTTTACTTCTTAGACATCCCCTTTGCGCCTGCAAGGAACCTGTCTGAATTCTAAACCCTGGGCCCGGGGCTTGTCGGTATCCTCGTCATAGACGCCGTGGCAGGGGCCACAGCTGTAGCGCCAACCCCTGGCCCTCAGCACCTCCCGCAGCATCGGGCCATAGTTGATCTCGCAGAAAGGCTCCGTGGGCGCGTCGAAGGCCCTGACGTGCCAGAACTAGAACCCCCCCCCCTAACCCCAAAACAGTTGAATGGAATGGAATGGAATGGAATGGAATGGAATGGGATGGGATGGGATGGGATGATTCACAAAAAGCACAGTCATTCCAATGACATTCTCCGAAGGGTAGGGACCCCGTCCCTCCAAAAGTCTGTCTAGACATGATGGCTTTAAAACGTCCATCTTAATGCACAAGCAAGACCAGTGTTTTTTTTTCCTGTGGGTGACTCATTATCTGGTGCTTATTCTTTGTGTGTGCGGGGCCGGTAAGAGAAAAGTGAAACACGTTTGCCACTGATACGCTCGCTCTCACCACGCCTCAAATCTGACACTGGCCAGGGCTCACCCACCGGATCGCTGGGCCGGAGAATCTCCATAGGACCTCTCCTTAGCTGCATCGAACAACAAGCATCGAAAAAACATAGCGAAGGGCATGACTTCAACTGAATTCGAGTCTTCCCATGACATCGAGATTTCAGCAAAGCCTTCCAAGAGGCAGTACTTCAAGCAACGACGAGACCTCTTGTAAGGCCAAGTACGGGCCAAGTGGGTCCTTGAGACATCTCCACTCTGCAAGCATTCAAGCCTTGGGGAATCCTCGGCAGCTCTTGTGTCCTGGTAGCTTCAACTCTTGCCCTCTTGCCCGAACTGACCTAATCTTTTTGAGGGTTAAAACTGAGCGACTGCCGATCAGCCTCCAACAAATTCAGTGCTTTGACCACTGCCTTTGCGCATATGTGAGCCGTGCATCTGTATATGCCAATCTTCGCAAAATGACTTGCCAGCTGGGGTCTTGCAAGCAGCCTTGCTTCTCTCTCTCTCTCTCTGCCGTTGAAGGTTGCTTCCAGTCTAGAGCTTCCAGTTTCTTTTTCATCTACCTTGATTCCAAAAACGAAGACGACCTTCAAACACGAAAGCTCATTGTGAAGTTGGTGCCTTTTGCATGGCATTCCACTCCAATACATATGCTGTATACAAACATTTTTCGTGGCTCATTTGAGTTGATGCGACCTGGTTGTCCGACTGAAGCCCAGCAGCTCAGCTCCATCTCGCCTACGCTTCCGTGGGCCCAGGCTCCACGCTGCCCGCCTCTTCCGCATGGTCGACATGGTCGAAGGAGCTCGAGAGCTTAAGCCAGAATGCTGCCATATGACTCGGTTTTTTGAAGTAGGCCCGTTAGGGGGTCTGGGAAAATTTACAGAACTTACCATCCCTTTTGGTTTCCTTTTGGGCGTCCAAAGCGTATTCTTCGAGCGGCAATATGATTTGCACACTGTACCGCACGATGAAGGGGGCGACGATGAACACAAATACCCGGGTACTACTGTCTGTACTGCTCTGCTCTCATTGCCTCTTTGATTGTTCATGAGGACCACTCGAAAAGCTGCCAACGTCAAACCATGGGAATTCATACTTGACCCTTTGCCGTTAGACAATGCAAGCACATCCTCAAATAGAAGCGACATGTGCTGCCGTCCGGCAGTTCAGTCGCAAGAAAGCGCCTAGGCCCAAAGGAGGCACGCTTAAGGTGAGTTTTAGATCTGCAATGTTCTCTGATTTTTAGGAGCTCTGGCTTAGGATACTGCTGTATCAACCCGCCGTGACGGAATTTCTGATGTGACTGCGATCAGAACTGAAAGGCACTCCAACGCCAGGCCTAGCCAGAAAGAATGCATGCAACAACCTGCAAAGAGGCATGCAATACGTGGAGCAACTCTTGAAACACATCCTCTATTGCCCAAGGAGCATGGATGTGAAACTGCGAAAGGTTATGCTTCAGGGACTGGGGGTAATGGAATAGCTGAAGGTCAAACGGTCAGTCAGTTTTGGCCAACTGAGATCAGGCAAAGGATGCCGCAAGCTGGGTGACCTTTATTAAGTGGCCTCAGCGTCGCCTCATGGCCACTGACGTTATGCAAGCGGAAAGCACTTTGTGAGTCTCCTTGAGCTTGGCGGACAGAAGCGAGACAGCGTGCTCCTGACCACAATGCTTGATGGGCGATTTAGCGGGCAACGTGCACGTCAACCTTAGCTGCGAAGTTGAGCCAACAACTTAGGCACTGGGCCCTTAGATGAAAGCGACCTGCAAAAGGCATGCCCGCAGAAGTAATGCCTGGTAAACCCAAAACTAGCTGGTTTACGTGTACAGTTGTTTAAGCCCTTGGCCAAAAAGCAGCACAGGCAGGCAGGCAGGCAGGCAATCAAGCATCCAAGAAAACCCCCTATAGATAGGACCCGTCCTGGTGCACCTTTGCCTCCTGAAGCTGGTGGGACAATCGCTGTACTTCCGCCTCAGGCACAGCTTCCCTTTTAAGCCTCTGGCGCGAACACCTCCCCAACACCGGAACTTCCAACGCAAAAGACACATCATATAGTCCATGGACCTGGTTCGGAATGCCAAAAGAATCAATATTAGGAACTCCGGCCCATTTAATGGTCGATTCACGTTTGTTCCTCTTGAACACGTCTCAACCAGTGACGTTTGCGTTTGAACACGGCCAGTTATACGACATCAGAGGGTTGGAACCCCTGTCCTAAAGGACTGCCGGCAAGCATCTAAGAGCCAGGCCGGCCATCAATCCACAAGCAAAAGGTCAGAAATAGCTGAATGCCCGCCATTCGAAACGCACCCATTTTGAAACACCCGGGGGATTTCCACGGTTTCAAACATAATCATGTCACTTCCGGGGCATTCATTCCACTTCCGCGGCTTCGCCGAGCCGCTGCTTCCGAGACGGATCCACCTGCCCGCAGCTGCTCATAAATGCCCTCGACGCGGCGCTTGGCAACGTCATACCTGAGACATGAGCTCGCATTCAACTTTGCAGATCTGAAAGCACCTCTCCAAATGCCGGGGTCAGGTGAGTTTCTTTTGAAATCAAAGATGTATCCCGGTATCCCTTTTGACGATGCACTGGTTTGGCTCAAGGGCCGTCGTAAGCCTATGGAGTGGAGATCGGGCCAATCTACACCGCGACTTCGGCTGTGCGTGAGCCTTCGCCCGCCGTGGTAAGCCCACATCGATATCAATGACAAGCACGTGCTGAAGTTTGGGTAATTATGGTTCCCCAGCCCCGTGCATTTAAAAAAGACTTGAACGTCGAACCGAGGCTGCCGGCGAAGCACCTGGTCCAGATTGCGCACATGTGTGCCGCAGCTGACTGCATCTAAATGCAAGATTGAAAATTGTGCAACCAAACTAATGTAACCAGCATGAGGGTAGGCCGCAATGATCCTCTAATTGGCCAAGAGCAACGGATGCTGGTTGAGAATCATTCTTGACAGGCAAATGCCTTTCAGCGCTGAGCGCCGCACGCTGTGGCCTTTTCTGTGACCTGCCAAACGAACAAGAAGCACACACACACACACAGTTTGTGGTCGTGTTAGATTGTTTGAACCAAGAGCTTCGCTAGTAATCGACCCATTGGCAGCTCTGAATGTCAACATGTGCCTGACCAAATTAAGCTGCCAGCTTTGTCTCATACCCAACAAGCTTCCCGACTCCTCAAACAGCACAAATCGAAAGTGATGACGATGTGGCGCCGCTTGATGCCCCTATGCGAAGGGACTGTCCCTTTTCCCTCCGACTTCCAGCCAGTACTTCTTTAAACGGCCCCTTCAATCCAATTCTGGCAGCTGCCAGAACCCCACCTCTGATTAAAGACAGCCATCTGCCTCCCCAAATCCAAAATTGATAAAACATGTTAATGCAAATTACAAACTCTATTGTCAATACTTCTGCCGCGAATTCCCCGTTGCTTTTCACAAAACCTCGAAAAAATATCTGGACACTGCATTAATGCATATGTTTAAACAACTCAAGGCTTGACAAGCTCGTAAAGGGCACCCCTTCAAGTATGACATCACCCTGATGATACCAAACCACCTAACTAATCTCTGGGAGAAAAAGAAAAACACGGCAGGGGACCGCGAAGGACCGGAGACAACTGGAAAAAGGGGGCAGGGAGACGAGAGGAACACGTGTAGACACTTGGTTCATGTTGCCGGCTGAAAAGCTGACTCAATACCGCGAAGCTGTCGTTTGTAGGGTTACAACATTCACACTACGACACGGCGACGAATAAGCTGCGGTTTTGGTGCATGCTGCCAATAAAACGGCCAAAGAAACACCTTGTAGTGCTCTGTGGGAATGACGGATGCGTTCTGGAAGACTTATGCAACTGAATCCAGGCATTGTAAGTTCTGAAGCTCATGTTCCCTTACATCCTCTTGCTTGAGAAGCGGCGAGGGGTGTCGGAAAGCCCGGCCTCCAGCTTCATCTTTTGCATGCGCTGAGCCGTGACGGCCTCCGCCTTGATCAGGCGCTCCACCTGCAGAACCCCCTACAGTCCCTACACATCTGCAAGGCAATCTTCAGGTGCTAGGGACCTATTACAATTGAGCCTTGTCTCTCCCGGGGCCAGAGTGCAATGAAGCAACACAAAAAAAGCGCAAAGGAATGCAAGGAATGCAAAGGAATGCAAAGGAATGCAAAGGAATGCAAAGGAATGCAAAGGAATGCAAAGGAATGGCGAAGGTCGACTTTGCATTCCTTCGCCATTCCAGGGCGGAGGCGTAAGTTCCTGAGGCGTGTAGCCTTCCCGGGTGATGTGTGAAGGGCGGGCAATTGATTCGTGAGTGAATGCCGACCAACAGGGAATCTCCAATGGATCAAGACGGCAATTGGGCTGTCCTGGGCACCAACCTGGCGCCGACATCGTGTCCAGTGAGGGTGGGGGTGAACCCCAAAAAGCACACATCCCAGCCCAGGAAGCATCCACAATGAAGAAAACGTATTTTCATAGTGTCTCCCTTTTTTGCTGACCCTCTGCAATCTCCACGTCGACTCTGGCCTCTGCATCTGTGTTGAGAAATGTGGCCTTCAGCTCCTTGGCACTCCGCATCAAGGCCTCAGTGGCATTTCAAAGCCGAGGCCCATCCAGGGTGGTGGGGGGGGGGGGGTTCCTGGCTAGGATCTCATTGACATGGCCCGCTTGCTCAGGCAGGCTTCAGTCACTCACATCCCTAGACCCCTGTTAGATGCAACTCCCCAGGTCTGCGGCCGACATTTGCTTGTTCACCTTCGCCACCTTCACCTCGCAGACCGGGGCGGGAGGGGTGCGACGCTGGGGGCTCATGAAGTCTCAATCAAGTCAGAGACATTTCAACGTCCCAGCATCGGACAAACAAACGTTTAGGCCTGCGAACCCGTAGCATTCATTGCTTGCAAAGAGGGGTCTTGCATGGTCTTGCCATACTCAAGACAGACCAAGGCACAGTTTCGCCGGCGCGAACTTTAGAGATGGCGTTGTGCAAAGCATTGAGTTCCTGGGCGGGCCCCTGGCAGCTTGGGTCTCTGGAATGATTGTTTGCAGCCACAGGCAACAGGCCTCACGGCTCAAGCGCTGTATTGAAAAGACGGCGAAAAGTTGTTTTTGGATTTGGTACGTCGAAAATCCTTATCAACAAAACAACCTATCACTTAGCACCCTCGAAAATAATTGGCACTTGCTCACCGCCGACCCTACAGCAAACAAGAGCGAAACCGATACTGAGCATATTATTGAAGCAGTACCACCTCACCCTTGAGCCAGGAGCCTGCAAGAACATGTTGTTGTGTTTGCCGCCTGTATTCATGCTAAAAATAGGGGACTTTGTGGTACTAGGGAGCTGGGGTTTCAAGTGCGATTGTGCCTGGCAACCAACAGCCAATAGCTAACCATGCCAGCACAAACAAACAAAAGCAACAACACACACACACACGCACGCACGCACGCACGCACGCACGCACGCACGCACGCACACACACACACACACACACACACACACACACACACACACACACACACACACACACACACACACACACACACACACACACACACACACACACACACACACACACACACACACACACACACACACACACACACACACACACACACACACACGGCCAACGGAGCCGAGAAGCTCAGCTAACGTGCGCTGCTCTGCGTTTTAGTAGTCAAGGTTTCAGTTTAAGGGCGATGCTTTTCATGCCCCTTCTCTTACATGTCCAGCCGATGTGCCCTTAATCTCCTACAAGCGGACCCTTTGACGGAAGGCAAGGTGCCGTTGCAGCCCGGCGGATGTACTCCTTGGCCCCTGTCTTGAGGCTGCTGATCTCCGAGGTCAATCCTGAGTGGCCCAGGTGAACCTGGTGGAAAAGTGTTTTTTTGGGTTGACAATGCGTGAACATCCACCAAACTTAAACAAGGGAACAAGGGTGACACTGAACAAATGTGTCTGAGGCAGCGAAAGGAAGCCAACTCAAGATCCTTCAAGCCAAAGCCAAAAATTGGACCAACTCAGCTTTCCCTTGACTGAACGAAGCTGAAAAGTGGGCATATTGCCGGATTCAATCAGGATTGGCGCTGCCGATTTTGCTTCGGCCGCTGGGGCCGCGTCGGGACCGGATGGTGCCGTATTTTTTGGACTGCTGCTCCATCTGGTGCTTCTGCGCCCTGAGCCGCGCCTGAGCCGAAAGGCATGCAGCGACGTCCAGCCGCTGGTTGGGGAAGAGTAGGGGGTTCCCGAAAGATACGCCGCGTGCCGAGCTGCCAAGGCGAAGCTGCGCTGGGCTTGAGCTGAGGCTGTGTTGTGCTTTTGCTGGTACTCCTTGAGCTCCCTTAGCACGCTACCGGATGCGCATCCAAGTTTCAACTGCCGCGCGTATTCGCGAGGCTCACAGGAAAGCTTCCAAATTCATGCCCCTCGGCCAAAAAGAAAAACAAAGTCTCAAAGGGCTGATGATGAGCTTATCTCCTCTCTGATCCAAGCGTCAAGGATTCTTGTTCCGCCTCCTCGGCTTGCACCTACAAGTGCTCTCGGCAGGATGAATTTGAAAGGAGCCAGGGGGGAGGGGGGCAGGGTTGGCAACCTAGGTGGGGCCAGCACCAAGATGTCCAGCTTCATGGGCGTTTCAAGCCGGTCTCAAAGCATCGCCAAATGAGAACCCGCCTCCTTCAGCTTGATGTCCAAGGCCCTTTGTTCATCTTGATTCTCCTTCTCTGCTGCCTGCGGCTGAATGAAGCCAAGCACTCTGCCAAACGAGCTGGCATGCTCCAAATGCCCACGCCCGCTGAAGAGCAATAAAGCATTTTAGAACGCAGTGGCAATCATTTTACAACACAAAGATGCAATCCCTTACCGAACACCGTGCCTGCTCTCTTTTGTGTTGGCCGCGTTCGTCTCTGTCTGTCATCCAAAATGTGTCTTTGTTACAGCTTGTGTGGGTTCTGGAGCAGCCCCGTGTTAGAGCTGTTCACGCCTGAGAAATGATCAGCGCACCCGCTCAAGCGCAACGATGTATCCAAAGCAGGCATATCAGGATACATGTATGAGGCATGATGAGGCGATACGGAAAACAGCCCCTCAAGTGCTCACATGGAGTTTGCTGCGAGCATATCTGTGAAGCAAACATGTAAAGCAACCACGACTCCCTCACCAAAAAGACACCCACACCCAATTATATTGACACAAGTGACCGGCTTTGGCAAGGATTGTAGGCTAAACGTGCACCACGGCCCCGCCTTGATCAGGTCAGCGACAGCAGTTGAGTTGGCCTGCAAATGGGTCACTGGCGGATCAAGTGGCCCAAAGCTTGGGGAGACTTTTCCCTCTCTTTCCCACCTTCCCTCTAGTACACGACTCTCGGCAGCCACAACCAACCCAAGACGGGGCCAAAGGTGCCAGCCTGTTGCCAGCAGGCGGCGACAAACTAGTGGGGAGGGGAAACGGGGGAATCAGTCAAGTTCTTCTCCCCGCGGCGAAAACATAAAGTCCAAGCCATCTCAACCAGTCCAAAACCAAGCAGCAATGGGCCAGTGCAAAGCTGTACTATACCAATTCGAAACCAGTGGGACGCGAGACATATTCTGCTTGATTTGTTCTATTGGAGGCCTTACTCAGAAATCGAAAGTTTGAACAACGAGGGGGTCAGGAGCGCGGACCACCCACGCGGACCACGTTTGCTTGGCCAATCACCATGCTGGTGTTACCCCATGTGAATGAAGTGCGCCTTGCTTTCGCTCTCTTGCAGCAGAACTAGCTTGCTGGTTTTGTTGAGCATCTCCTGTCAGGCGTGAGAGCGCCCCGCGCGCAAGGCTGCAACTGCAAGAACTGGTTTGCTTTTTGTAGGCAGCCCGCCAAAATGGGATTGTTTTAAAGGGAAACCAAGCCGACACCAGTTTTAAGACCAACCCGCTGTGCGACCACACCCCTCTCGCTGCACGTCCTTGGATTGGTTCAAGGACGCCTTGATCTTTGACATGACATCCTCGCCCAAACGCACGAGCATGAGCAACTGTGTCCATGGCTACCCACATGTTACATGTTCCACGGGATGCCAGCTGAGCCCACCTTTTCCCGCTGCCCAAAAAGACCATAGAATGGTGCCCTGCTCCAAATCAGACGACTTGAAAACGGCCGCCGCTCCTTGACTTCGGTTTCGCCTTTGGTCACCTCCTTCTGCAGCGCATCAACCTTGGCCTCCTTTGTGTGCAGCTGCTGCCTTGAGGCTTCAATTCAGGGCTCGGGGGTTGTAAAATAGCGCCAGGCCCTAATATCGGAGGTGTCCCATTGTTTTCGAGTGGAAACCCACCCAAGGAGCTTCATGCAGCGAGTTTTTCCCTGAGGGTGCAAAACTGCACATGCAGCGTTGGATCAGAAAGATCCGCTTGGAAGCGATCAGCTGGGAATGACAAACTAACTCTCCTCACAAATGCTATGCTGCCTACTAGCTATCAACAATCATTCCACTCTGCCCTTACTTGCTACAAAAATAGCGGAGCGTAATTTCCTGTCCAAAAGTGGCCTTGTAGGCAACGCAAAAACAATGCTTGGACAGGATGCATGAGAGCTGTCACCTTCTGGCTGCCCACCGAGGCATCCTGTGGCACGTGAGGGCGGAAGCCATAGCACCAATCTGGCTTGCTGAGGCGACTGTGTGATCGTGCTAACTTCGGGCATGTTCAATGGGAAAGAAACCCACAAAGAGTGTGTTTGACAAGTCAACATCGGACAAAGATCGCGAAGCAACCGCAGGTAAGCCAACATGCAAGTGATGAGTTCGGCAGGCTGGAGTGACAAGCTCACAATACCTCGGACTGACCCCAGGCTGCCTTTGTTGCAGACTTCCCCAGGAAAATGCACAAACAAACACATCAAGGATTGATCGAGTCTCTTACAGAATCCCGCCATGACCTGCCTTGTCAACAAAGTCCTTGAGCGTAGCGGCTGCTTCATGCACGGATTCCGTCTCGTGCTGCTTCCTGGCAAGCTCCTTAGCCAGCTTACTGGCAGCGGGATCTAGCAGCGCTGGCTTAGGCCCACAGACTCCTTCGCTTGGCCGTGCTTCATGGGAGTTCTAGCCATTGAGCTGTCGGCCACATCTACACACTGAAGGGGAGTCCCTTCGCAATGGCGTGAGTTCCACTATGATCATGGCAAGTTGCTTAAGCCAACAGAAAATGGCCAGCCTGCCTGACCAACAGTGTGCCTTGAACGGACCCTAGCTATTGGATTCCACTTGCCGAGCTGCGCCGCTGAGGCTGCCGAGCGAGCGATGGCTGCTCTTCAGCTGATCCTCCTTGGTGGCCAGCTGGTCCGTCAGGCGACTCGCCTGGCCAAATGGCGAGGAGAGGGGGGGAGCATGATAGTCTCCTACAGCATTACGCCCGGTCTCTCTGCCACAGCAGCCATCTTTTTAGAAGAGGCTACCAAGTAACAGCGTTCAGTCACACTAATAATGGGCATGGTCCTCAAGTGAAATTGAACGGACGGACATCTGCAACTGAACCCAACAAATATGCTGCTTGAATCTTGATTCCGGCGAATGGCCTCCTTGGTGATGTCTTCGGCATGCAAACGCTCTGCCTGGCAGGGAGACGAGACATAGTGACGTGCAACTTGGACAGTGGCAAGCGGGGGAAGGCTTGCAGCTTGGGGCTCTTACCGCAAGCTTGATCCCAGTCCTCCAGTTCACCCTTCTCCTTCTCCAGGAGGATGGAGCCTCATATGGAAAGGTCCGCACTTGCCGAAGTGGCTTGCCCGTCCCAAGTCTGGCAACGCTTTGGCTGCACTGACAGAAGTAGAAAGCCGGAGGAAGCAAGCTGGTTGGCTAGCCGATAATGATGATGTTGGTGGTTGTGATGATGACAGCCCCATGTGGAGGGGCTCAGGATGGGTAGGAGTCCAAGTTTGACTCCTGAACATAAGCAGCCAACAAAGCAATGAGCAAAGGCACGCACCGTCAACATGTGCACCTCCACTCTGGCAGGTCAAGTGGCTGTTTCCGATGGCAAAGTTCATGCGTGCCAGCTCACCCTGCTTGCTGAGCATTCGCTGCTGCTCCCTCTGCGCCATGTCTTTGGCGCGAGCAGCCCTCGAGTTGCCAGTCCTGGCACGTCCCGCCCCTCACTCGCATGCGGGTGGCTGTGTCGGTACCATCTGCGTCAAGAGCAACATCTTGGGGCCAGGGCCCACCCGGGGCAACACCAAAACCATCGCCATGTTTGGGGCTGGTCGCCTGCCCCCACGCCCGGCACAGAAGAGACACGCGATGCCTGGTCTTGAGCTTCTCCTGCAGCATGGCCGTGGTGTGGCCCTCCTGGCTCTCAGCCTCAACACGGCAAAACGAAGAGAAGGGTTCCGCTGGAAATCACAAGGCTAACAGTGCGAAAAACAAAAAAATGGTGCTTTCTTGGCATGGAACTCCTTCAAATGGCCCTCTACAAATACGACTTGTGTAGGCTTCTATGACACTTCGCTTGGGAGAGTAGGCGGCATGAGAATCAACCCAATTATGCATTTGTATATAATATATATATATATATATGAATCCGTGAGAACCCATGGCCATGTCAAGGCTGCTGTGACACCCTTGTGACAGTTCTGGAGCAACCACTCAAAAGTGAAGAGGGCAAAGCCCCTGCAAGAAACAAGACTTGTCCTTGGGCTTTCTGTCAGGGACAATCAGAATTGTATTTTGTGACTCCATCTCTCTAGGCACTTGGAAAAGCCATGCTACACGAAGGGTTGCTTCCATCTTGGAGACCTTCGAGGCCAAAGGCGCCACGCTGCTCTCAAAGAAGCCCCATCAATTCCAAAGAACGGAATGTCGCAAAGGATGTGGGTGTCTTGCTTTTGGGGAACCCCTTTTGCCGCCTCTTGGCTGGCAAAGAAGGTTTTAAAGGCAAACCAAAAGGAAAACAGCCAGTTTGGGGAGTTCCCTGATGATGAAAACAACCTGCGTGTTTGATCTAATTCTGGCAAGCCCTTGTACGCTCAATAGCCGGGCCTTGATGAGCGGGCCCGCTTGCCGACGAGACTTCTCCACCTCCGCCCTGGCAACTGGAAACATTCCAAAGTTCTGAAATCAAAGGCAGTGCATGGCTCCAAACCACCATGTGTGCAATGATGAAAAACATCAGCAGGAGCACACTTGTGCTCTCAAAGCTTTTTGCCAAGCCGCTCTGCCGATCTGACGCGCTCCTTCAGCTGCCGGATTTCCGACCTGCCCGTCCATCTCAGCATCGCGAACTGGGGCTGAAAGGTGGGCTTAACAGAATTAAACACACATTCCAGACTAAATGGGTCAACCAGTGCCCCCTTTTCATGGATGTGCAACGAGGTCTTAACATGTCTTAACCCTGTCAAGGGCTGGCCGGCGTGCAGTTTCCAGCCTGAAGTGCTGCTCCTGTGCGCTGAGGCTGTCCATTTCCTGAACCGACCCAGTGAACATGCACCCTAGCACATTACTGGGCTGGTGACGGCGCGACCCCAGCAGGTTTCGATCGGTCGCTAATTGTCTCTTGGCGGGTAGGTTCTGTGATTGGGCAATTGCTTTTGATCAAACCCTTCGCCTTGGCGCTACATTTTCGAGAGCAATGGTCGCACGAGTCGCATGGCGCGAGCATTTCCCCCTCCCCTTGCGGAGACACTGACTAGTGGTTGACTGACTTCAGGAAGTCAACAAACAAAACAGGCTGCCCCTGAAAAGGTTCGAAGTTGCACACGTTCCCACCCCAAGCCTGCGAGGACCCTAAGAAACCCATTTACAATCCCAAACTGGGTCCGCTCCTCTCTGAGTAACACGTGTTTCCTTCTTGCTGTCCGCGCAACTTGAGAAGGGGCAAACCGAAAGCTGTATGACAGCTGTACGGGACCCTCTTCCTCTTCCGATAACTTGAAAGTAGAATGAACGAAATCTAGCTACTGTACAATTGTCCTCTTCGTAGGTATCGTCCGTGGCCCCTCGAAACTTGTGAACCAATACTGGCAAAATGGAAAGTCGAGGAAGGCGCCCAAAAATGCATCAGGCACGTTAACGGCAGCATTCCATATAACCAGTCGGGCCCTGAGAATTGAACCACGTGGAGCATGTAGCGTGCCACCCCCGTAATTATTCTGGGACAACCGAAGGCCCGCTGGCATTCCTGAACAAGGCCTAGTCAAAGAGCAGCTAAGCAAAGCCATGCCCCCTGTCTGACTCTCAACGCACATATTCGTGTTCGCTTTTTGGGATTGTGCTTGGTTTTAAATGAAAATCAAAGGGCCACCAGCCATTTGAGGGGCAGCCTCCGAATCCTAGTCCGAAGCCCGGAGTGGGACACAATTAGGGAACCACCATCTTGCATAAGGACTAAGGATTGACCCCAAACAACTCAGAAACAAGGACACGCCGATGCTGAGACACGCTCATATGCATGTTTTTTTTTTTTTAACTCTTTGATCCTTTACATCTTGGAGGGTCCCATGAAAATTCATAGCCATATCTCCGCCCAGTCTCCGCACTCTGCTGCTGCGTTCTGGTGCTCTCAGTCTTCAGCTCCTGGGACTTGGGGAGGCCACCCGCGCAGCAGAAAATAACATGGGTGCTAAATAAGAAAATCCATCACCTAGTTTGGTTACCTTTAGGGGGCATTGTCAGGAGGATGGGATATGTTTAGCACCCAGTGAATCATAAGTCACTTTTACGTCCCCTTAAAGTACCAGCCAAAAGAAAATCATATTAAGACGGCCGAAAAGGCAATGCTTCAATTAGCATCATATGATAAGTGAAATCACAACCACCAGCAACTCATTCCTGGAAAAAAAACGGCGTTCAGCTAAAACCAACTCTGGCTCCTCTCCCAGGGAGCGGTCCAGTGACAGCCTCAGCTGGGAAGCAAGAAGCGGCTTGTCCAAGCTTCACACCTGGGAGACGCTGTACAGGAAATCCGTGGATGGGACTTACGGCGAAATTGGGTGGCAAAGGCGCAATGGCCGTCATGTTACATCGACGCCACCAAGATTTGAGGACACTGGTGCAAAGAGTCCCGCAAGGGCAAAATCACCAGTCACGCAGGGCTGCCCCTCACTGACACGGGAAAGGGAGACGCGCCAAAACGAGACCAGCTGACCTTTGGCCTGGGAACCACGCAGTCCGCTCACTCTCACCCGCCAACACCGGATTTTCAGCTCAGTGACAGGACAGCCGACTGGTTGATGCTGCTGGCATCCAGGCTCTTCACCTCCACACAAGCGGAAAGAGATCCGCTTGGGTATGTGTCAAAATACCACCAAATGTGTAGTGGTCATCTTGATTTCCCTTTGTACCAAATCCCTCAAATCCCTCAAGACAAACAAACAAACAAACAAACAAACAAACAAACAAACAAACAAACAAACAAACACACAGACACACAGACACACACCGAGATTCACCTCCCGAGTCGCTGCTGCACAGGCATTTGCCAGTTGCACGAAAGTGCGAAGACAAGCATAAGCCCTGCCTCCCGCACAATCTCTTCTTTTTCTTTTTCCTTAGGGTAAGCATACCGAATCCATGCTCTTGAGCTGGCAAACAGGCAACTGCTTGAGCAAACCCAGCACGCAACGCAAAGCTAAATGCCAGCTACAAGCTCATCCAGCAATACAGCCATGAACTATGACAAAGCACGGCGACCTACCAAGCCTGCCTCTTTGAACTGCCAAGCTTTGCCAACCCCGTCATCTTTTGCATGTGTTTTTTTGCGAAAATAGAACGCGCTAAAGGCACTAAGCTTAAACCCAACTGTCCCAGAAAGGAGACCTCCGGCGACCTCCTGTCAAAGGAAACGGCTTCAACCAAACTAACCAAACAATGGCACCCATGCCCTCGGTTGCAAGGGGCTGCTCGGATGAGCTGATCGTTGAGCTGCTGCATGCGCTGCACCTGCTGGTCTAGCTTCTCCTTCTTGGCAAGCTTTTCCTGCAGTCATCACAGTCTCATCAAATGGAACCGACTGGATGCCTGGCTTGAGATGCAACAAGTTCGCTAGGGCCCGCCCTGGACTTCTCCATCCCACTCGCCGACTTTGGTCCAGCACCAGCTGCACATAAAGCAGTCCGCACTTTGACCCATGCAGGGTCCCAGTTTGAAATAACTGCTAAAGTTTGGACACTAACATGTATTTTCATCGGCCGCATGCTTACAAGCGTGCTCTCAAACATGCGCATATGCCAAATGGACGAACTGAATGACTCAAGCTGCACGTCGGGGCCCTTGTCCTTCAGCTTCCCCTCCGTCTGAGCTCGCTGCTTCTCCACCTAAGAAAGCTCCCTAAAGTCAAAACTACTTTCGGGTCGCAGTGGTTTCCCGTCAAACGTCATTCGGAGGCTAATTTTGAGGGTTCCCGTTTATGCGCCCAGTCTTAGTCGCTGGATTTGTTGGACAACGAGGCACAGGGTGGCTTATCCGGAATCGTGTTCCTCCGATCGCTGACGTCGCGAACTCTTGCTTGACAAATCAACATGTCTCTGCCTGGACTCTGGGTGGTTCCCGTTGAGGACCCAGCTGTGTTTCCGGCGCTGGCTCCTTTGTTTTGGGCAGCTATTCATTTCTGACTTACACGTTCGAGGGCCTTGTACTTTGTTTTGATTCGATAGAACCGGATTTCTCTGTTGGGTTACATGAGCTGCAGATGCGTTCTTGGACCTGCACATGTTGAATGCAGTTTTTCAATTTTCAACTTTGTCCTTCATTTTAACGCTCTTGCCGGCAGATTTGTTCGTAGTGGTTACGGCAAGGCGCAGTCACCTCGGGGAGAACAGAGAACAGCGCTGGTCCAACATCAATACGCAAGATCCTTATACCGGATGCGAGTGGTTGGCCTTGTTGCAGCGGTGTCCCGCCCAATTCGTCCCTGGGAGAACTACGCGGGCAAATTTGTCACTGCGGGCACCGCTTCAGGGGACAACTTGTGGGTAAAAGCGAGCTCACCAAGACAAAAGGTCGATCCTTTAGTAGGTGTCTTCCTCATGTCCGGCTTGTGAACTATAGTAAACTGAATTTAGAGCTCGTGCCCGCGCCAATTGTTTGCGGGGTGTTGATATGTCAAAGGCCGGATCCACCAACCTGATCAAAGCCCCAAAACCCAAAATATGCATCAGCATTGAGCCATAAGCACCTGGGTGGTCGCCAAAGTTCTGGCAAACAAATGCCAAGGCGCCATGGAAAGAATACGCTTCTCCGCTTGCAGCTCAGACTTCAAGGCCTGCGGCGTATTTCCCTTGGAAAGGTTGCTCCTTAGGAAGGGCCCGAATCCAAAACAAAACCAGATTGCTGCTTGAAAGCAGGGTGTTCAAACAACAGCCGCAAATGTGCGGGGCATGGGGGGACTCAAGTTTTGGAACGTTTTCAAATTGCTTTGCCATACACCTTTCACACAGAAAAGGACGTGTCCATGCAAGGCATGACCCTGGCGTGGCCGGGAAAAGAACATGTTCGTGTGCATCTAGCCTTGCAGGCGAATTGGACGAGTGCCAGACCCAGATGCCAGAGTTCTGCGTTCGGACGTTTGACCCTTCACGCCAACCCAAGCTCGCACAGCAGCAATTCAGCAATTACTTCCCCGAAAGCATCCTCCAGATTGGTTGAGGAAATTGCACCCGCGCTTGCCGCCATGTTTGCGAAGGCAGAAAGGACATCATTTGCCCCAGGTGCGTTCAAGCAACTTGCTGATGTCTTGAGATTTGAAACCGAAAGCAAGCGCTATGACGCCCCAACAAAAGGCACACATTTGGGTTGATGCCCAAAGTCAACGGCTGAATTCGGAAAGAAACCAAAGGCGCTGCTCTAAGGCCCACGCACACCCCGAAAGAAAAATGCCCCCGCTAGTGTATATATATATATATATATGTTTTACACATACTATATATGTATATGTATATATAGACATACCGGAATCCTCAAATAGGAAAAATATAGCCTATTGCAATTGTTTTGCGCATTTGCTTGACTATGCGGAAATTCCGAAACATGCGCGGAAGTGCAACTTACGATGTCTAACCAGCCCTGGAAGTCTTCTATCTTCAATACAGGATGTGCTAGTGCTAGAACAAATGTAAATCTAAAAACCATGTGTTTAAGAGGACCACCCGTGCATGTGGCCCTGCAATTTTACTGCAACAAATGACCAGTCACCAGTCTGGCCAGAAACCTGAGTACTCCAAGGAGGGGGTTACCAGAAAACAAAAAGAAACAGTGTGCGTGTGTGCATGTGTGTGTGCATGTGCGTATCTCTCAATGAACCACCCAGCTGCAACCTCTGATTTGGGGGCATGTCAATTTCGGGCATCCTTAGATGACAGTGCGGCGATCGGGGCATCTGCCCATCAACCCTTACCCCGAGGGCGGAGCTCGCAGCTGGCCATGGCCAGGTTCTGCCTCGCCCCAATGCGCGCGGAGGACGCGGCCGAGAGCGCGAAAGGGGAGGGGGCCCTGCTTTCCTTTAGGCGACTCTTTCTCCCTACGTAAATAGAATGCATGATGGTAATGAAATGAGAAAAGCTACTATGGTTTAGGAGATGCTTGGGGGTTCAAAGTCGTTTAGGGGCGAGTGATTGCTCAACCGAGCTCAGGATTTCAATCCACCGATATCATCTGGTGATGTGTCCAAACCTAGAGACCATGCTGGTTTGACGCTGTTAGTTTCATTGTCAGCAACCCAACAAGTTGAAAGGGTACCAACAAACCGCGGCCCACACCACCGTCCACGTTTTCCTTTTTCCGGGAGGAGGGGCGGGGAGCGAGGGGAGGCCCCCAAGGTGCCTCCAACTGACAATAGGGCATCGCCTTGGACATGTCGTGCCCAAATAAGGGAACCCCGCAAAACTGTGACTTGATGTGACTTGCCTTCTGGTTTCCCTCCAAACCAACCTGAAAAGGGAACCCGCAAAACAGACAGACACACACACACACAGAAACACACAGAGACACACACAGACACACACAGACACAAAGACAAAGACACAAAAACAAAAACACACACACACACACACACACCCATCTCAGTGAAGGGCAATACTGCTTCCGTGCCTGCGCCGCCTGCACTTCATTGGTGGCCAGGCACAGCAAGGCCAAGACACGGAGCATGGCCTCAGGGTGTCTCAACATGGTGAACCCTGCGCTTGATTGATGTCTAAAAAAAGACCAAACAATATTAATATAGGCTATCTGCAAGGTACCCTATTCTGAGAAACACCCACCAGCGCAAGGTAAATGAGGCGCACAGGGCAGGCATCCGAGTTAATGGGGCCTCCTCTTCACAGGCAGCGTTGAAGCAAACAACTACTACTCGAATCCGTAGTTGTCATACCTAGGCTGGAAGCTGAAAGAAAGCCACAGGGAGGAGCCACTGCTTTGCCGGCGCGTGAACACTGTGCTGGACTGCAAATTCACCCTTTCAGGCCAAGGAGCGGGGGCTGGCGTCGCCAGAGCCCGCGTCGCGGGTCCGGGGCTCAATCTCTGCAAATATTGTGTCCTTTCTCCGTGCTGCCTCGGCCTTCAAATCTGCCTCGCGGAGCCCCCGACCTTGACCCCAACCTGGCTGCGGTCTCAAGGAGTCAGCCGAGCCAGGCAAGCCTGGAATTCCGCAATGCGACTCTCCTGTCACGCTTGGACCTTCTGAAGAGAAAATATGCCCCAAGGCAAAGCCACTGACTGCGGCATGAACCCTGCGGTTGCCTATCCAAGTAACACGACACCTGGACCGGACCTGTTCAGCTGTCCGAGGTGTCCGCCGCCAAGGTCTTCAGCTTGCCTTCCACGCCTGCAGCACGGCCCCCCCTGCCAAGTAAGAACCAAACACTCTCCTTTCCAGCAATCTGCCGTGCATATTGGTGAAGGCAACTGGAAATTAAAAATCCTTGCGACTATCCCAAAGCTGGTGAAACAATTCACAGCTCTTCCCCAAACTTCTGTCCAAACTTCTTTCAGGATGTGGGTGCCGAAGCCCAGCACACGGCGATTGAAACCCAATGCGGCTCGGATCTCTGCCGTGGTTCATGCGCTAACCAAATTTGCTCTAATACAGCATGGTTGCAGTGGGCAACACATGGAAACCCCCGAAGCTTCTATAGCCTGAAGGCTAACGTGCACTGCCAAGCACATCCCGAGGTTTGGGGAGGAGCTTGCAACATCGTAAGGCAAAAATACGATGGCACCGAGGCGGGGACGCCATTCCACGGCATCCTTCCCCCGCTGGTCCGTCAAGTGTACATCAACCTGATGCATCCGCAAATATCTGGCAAGCTCGCCGGGACAAACGTCGGCCCGCCCAAACTACGCGCGTGAAAGGGGCTTCGGCCAGGAAGAACTCCTCCAAGGCCCAGACAGAGTGAGAAAGATAAGCTTTTATGCAAGCATCTTCCTGTGACACTTCAGGCCCTAGGTGCCTAGTTCGCTCGAATGGCATGGCAAGTCGCAGAGTTGCAGCTTGTTGCGGCCAAGCTGCGACCCAATTTGCATCTTTGAGCGATACGCCTCGGGAAGCATGGCGATCTGTTGCATTGATGTCCCATGAGCTTTTAATTCTGGCACGCCAACTCACCAAGTATATCCAAAAATGACAGGTCCTTAGGGAGGACCTATCACTCAGAACACAACACGCTTCCCTGGCGCCAGGTTCCATGGCCCAACAAAAAGCAACACACGAGCAACAACCGAGAGCCCAACACAAGACCCTCAAAGTTTTTTGCTTCGAGGACGTGCCCAAGGCCTTGACTGAGGAGCTGCTTCGCCTGAGTGCCGAGTTGGGATGGGAAAGCCGACATCAAGTGGTGGCTTGGATAAATAGGGATGCACCCCCAGTGGGTTCCGCTCAGTTGATAGCACCGCATGTGGGTGGATTACATACACGGCTGAAAACCACACACACCGAAGGATTCAATGTTTGAACAAAACGGGATGCGTGCCTTTTTGCATGAGTTCTGCAAAAACTTGGGTCTTAAGGCCCCAAACTTCCAACCCAAACCTCCAACTAGCAAGCACCACACCGTACACCCCAAAGCCAAACCAAAGGAAAACACTCCCAGGCGTCAGCATGGCCGGAAGGGATGAAGTTCCAAAAGCCTTAACTCATTTTGGTAAGGATGATGTCTAGCATGCCCACGCTTCGTCTTAGGGGGTCCCCATTCTTTTCAACCATTGAGCTTTTCAACAACCAGGCCTTCTCCCCAGGTTTCGTTCGATTTCAAAAGGCAAACCTGGAAAGGCTGGGAAAGCTACCAATCGAGTCTTGAAGCTCTGGCCTGATCTGACCGTCGGTCATCTACAAAGTCCAGGGACATCTTGCCCAAGGCCAGCTCGAACCTCAGGTCCACGAGCCCACGCTCTCGCAAAAGCGATGGCAACCTTGGGGAGCTCTGAGAATCCAGTGGAAAGCCAAGATCCTTCCAGTCAGACTCAAACCAAACAGAAGGTTCTGGATTTGAACATTCACCGAGGGGCTGCTAAGGGCCCTGCTTTTTCCAACCCCCGGACCTGTTTTATTCGACCCCCGCTTCTTCCTTTTGGTTCAGAGGGTCCAAAAAGCAGGTTGCTTGCTGCTTTTGGTCCAAGCTTCCCAAACGGAGGCCGGGATGACATGAAGTCTGAAGTCCCTTTCTTTTGGTATGGGCCCAAAAACACGGCAAAAGGCTCCAAAGGACGGCCCCCCGCCCCTTAAAATTGGGTCGGCAGCTTGAGGCGCTGTGGCAAGTCGACGGCCTGCGGAGCCACCGATTCCCGACAAGAAGCCAAGAAAGGCGGGTAAAGGGCCGCTAATGTCTTGCTCTGATTGGTAAGCAGGGGCCCCGGCTCCTAGAAATGACAGTGACTGATTTGTTCAGCTGAGTGTTCGAAGTGATTCTTTTAGAGTCGGGGTACAGGAAGTCTAGCAATACTCTTGATGAATTGCTGTTGTAGAAGGATCAATTTCCAGGAATTGACCCCCAAGTATTCGGGGTAATGCTACCTGTAAAAGGAGCAATTCTACTTGTAAATTGGTATTGAATTTGGATCAGGTTCAAAGAAGCTTGGCAATGCTACTTGAAAGGGAGGCTGTGCCGGAGGCAATCGGAAGGGCAATTCTACTTTTGAATTGCTTTTGTATTCGGTTCTATTTCCAGGAAGTGACCCAAACCACAATTCGCTTTATCTAGGATCAGTTTTGTTTAGTGCCATATGACTTTGTGGGGGGGGGCCTTGGCTGGTTGTTTTGGGATTTATTGTTTTTTTCAAAGGTTCTACCAAAAGCCATCAACACGAAAATGGGTTCCACAATGGTGTTGCGTTTGTTGGCTGGCTTTACAAAGGGAAGCTGGCAATGGCACTAAAGATTAGAATCAGTGGGGGGTAAAGCATGTTTAGGGGCAACACACGCTCAGGGGAGGATTAGGATCAAAACGGCCCCTAGGGGTGGGGTTTGCGCCCAGAAAGGTTGGAAGGGCTGGACCGTGTCCCAAAAGGAGGTTTGAGGATTTGGCGAATATTATTTTGAGGCAACAAACCCTTGTCTTTGTTTAGGAGTAGTTTGGGTTGTCTATTATTTAGGTTGGGGGAGCGCTTGGCTTTCTGCAAGGTGCGTCGCCTGCACAGAACAAGCGAGACCTACATTGACATGAAGCACATGTTGCCCAGTTTCTAAAACGTTTTGCTTTCAAGCAAAGTCTAAGATCTTTCGAAATCGGAATCAGGGCGTTCCCGATCACCAGGGCACTGTCGATCTGCAAAACATGGCCCATTTGCTAAGTCTCCTGGAACAAATGCAAATAGGTCCAGTAGTGCTAGATCCCTCTTAAAAACACCAGGGGAAACAAAACATACTCTTAAGCAACTGGAAGAAACCATGGCCTCAGCACTCAACCTAACCATCAACATCATCCCTCGTGCGATTACTTTTCTTCGCATCGAGCCATTTTCAGCTCATGGCAAGCTGCAGTGAGGGATCAAACGTCTCTGCACTGACCAGGCATAGCTCAAAGCCTCCTGGATCCTTGACAATGGCAATCCTTGGATTTATCAAAGGTTGCAAGGTCAATGAAACAACATGCAGCTGGCCACGCATCGTGCAGGGCGGCGGCATGAACACACTGGCTAGAAAGCGGAAGTGAAACTTGCGTTCGCATTCTAGTTAGTGGGATGATTCAAATGTTTCATTTGGGGGTAAATTCCAGCTGCTAGTTCCCAAGCCTGTCACTCACGTCCAGCCAAGCAACAACAAATTGCCCAGCTTGTCCGGCAGCTCGCGCAAGTCGTGGACTATGGATATGGGAGACTCTTGGCGCAGCCTGGGTGGCGCAGGTGCAACATGTAGCCGATAGGCTCACTACAGTCTCGCACTCGTGGCTGTCTTCTGAATGGCTTCAACCCCACTGGGTGAATCATCTAGATAGCTCGGAGCGCATCGAGCACGCGGCGCTTTCACAACCTCTGAAAGCTATTCTTGGTGATGAGGCTGTGGCCACTCGTACACACCGCGCACGTGACTCTCTGGCAGTGCCACGGCATTGCGGCCGTCCCACTCCTTGGCTGAAAAGAATTCTAAAAACACCACCAGGCCGCTACAAAGACATGCAGAGCGACGTGCGAAACTCAATGTCGCCAAGCCACCGTTAAGCGGGGAGGAGAGTCCGCACGTTCGAAGATATATTGAAAAGACCTGCGGTGCATCATCAGATGGAACCGTGCCCGTCACCGCAAAGCCACTGCTACTTGCCAAAACACACAAACTGGGCTGCTATAAGGTCCTGAAAATGGACATGTTCAGGGTTTTACAAACTTGCCTTTGGATAACTGCCCTGTGAGCCGCTGTTTAGACAGTACTTTTTGCGGATGTCATTTTCATGCACGCAGCGTTACATATTTCCACAGGGTCAGTGATGACTTGAAGATGGCAGCTGAACTTCAGCTGCAAGAATGTGAGTCATGGCCATGACATGGGCAAAATTACAAATGTAAATCCAGGGGTCACCCGGTCAGCCCCCTCCAATTCCATGGCTCAGGGTTGGGAAGGATTGCAAAGCAACTTGACACCTGGGCCGCCCAGCTGGTTCCTTACCCTTAAAGCCAGGCCCGTCTCGTTGGACTCGGCGCGGGTGAAGCCCAGCATCTCCTACTGGGAGGAAGGGGTGTACCAACAAGCCTGGGGTGGGTGGAAGAATGGGGGCTCAGAAAGAAGTCAGCGAAACATGCTTGATCATCCACCCCTTCCTTCTGGCACAATTCAATATCGGTAAGCATTTGATTAAACCTATTTTGCAACTTTGGACAACTGTGGAGACATCCTAGCTGCATCGGCTGTTCCCAAGTAGAAAACAACTTTGCAAGGGCAAACACAGGACAATACGCGTGCCGCAGCGCTCAGCTGCTTTCACAAAAGCTGAGCGTGCGAATGGTCCTCGTACCAGGCAGCGACCAGCTCTGGATTCACCGAGCGCAGCACTACCGAGTGGAAGGCGGACTGAGTTGAAGCACCCCTGACAGGGATTTGCATGGCATCCTCTTGTTTGAAGGGAAAACCGAGCATGCCCATCCTTGCATCCTTCCCAGAGATATGCAACAAGGAATGTTCAATTGAACCAAGCGCTGCTTTCTTCAGACTCCGATGCCTAATCTCGAAGCGGTAGCCATCTGGACCCACGATCTCGCTCTCCCCTTTTTGCATAAGCTCGGCTTTGTATCCGAGTCCTTGGCTTCCAATGCACCGCACCGCATCGCCGGCATGCTCTTGGCGACCCGCGATCCGCCAAAAGAAAAAGCCTCTCACCCTTGCTTCACCAATCATGAAGCCGGTGCAGTAGGCAACTTCCAACGGCAAAGCTACTTATTCTGCAATTGTGATAGTTTGCCCCTACACCCGTCCTTCTTTCCGCCACAAGGCCACAAACGTCACCCACTCTCCAATTCAAATGCTTCCCTTTTGAGCCAAAGCCTCATTGCAAGGTCTTCAAACCTCGGTGTCTGTGGGAAATTTGGTGAGTCTGCCATGTCCTTCCCAAGTTGGACCATCGACTGCTGAGATTTTGACCGACCCCCCCTCCCCTCCCACTAGCTATGCTGCGAAGCCACGCTCTGCCCAGGCCAGCGCCAAGTGGGGGTTGGGCACCTCCACCACAAAGCGCTGTAGGCCTCTCCGTCACCAAATCCCCAGATTGCTTAGAAAATGTGTTTTCTGTTTACTTTCTGTTTGCTTGCGCTCTCTCCAGCCTTGCAGCCAAGGGATAGTCACTGGTTAGTAACCATGTTTTTTTCTGAATCTCTACGCACTTGAAGGACTTAAAGGTCAAGGGAGTGGATGATAACCACTGTTTGAAACATAGGGAGGGTGCCGTTTCTGGGGGTGGGAACTCCCAAAGCTCTAAATCCTCCCCTTCAAGCACAACTGGTCCAAAGCCTTCGCCCAGGCTGTAGCTAGCGACGCCGTAGTTGTACGTCAGCTCCAATGCAAAATGCTCGTCTTCCGGGCCATAACCTGCCCAGCCGCCAAAAGTGCCAACGAGGAGACGTTTTAAGATTCTCTCTCTGGAATTTCTTGCCAAACTGCGGATCTTTCAGTGAAGCAAGCGCTGACATGGGGGTGGGGGATACTAGTAGCAACTCGATAAGGTGGCTCAAGCCTCATCTCTCTGAACAAAATGTGTACTCGTGTCCTCAGCTTGCTTGCGTTGGCAACTTCCCTGAGCACCCTTTGATTCCACAAGTCCAGAAGGCAACAGTAGCAAAAGCTAGTGTCCACACGACGTGGCTTTTCATCCTCCTCTGCTTTGGCACTGGCTGAAATTTCGTTGACACATGAGGCCTCCGGCCTCGTTGCTCTGATGCCAAGGCCCAGCAAGGCAACAACCCAGCATCTACCCCACATCAAAACAAGCAGAACCCACCTGCCCACCAAAACACGAGGCCGGAGGGACGCAAAGACTGACATCCAAAGGGCCAATTCGCAGGAATTCAAGCCTTCAGCCGGGTCAAGCAGAATGCTCCGGCATAGGACATCTAATGCATACGCAACCGTTTCTCCCATCCAGGTTCCCAAGCCAACGTGCTTTCAACCAGGCCTACCATAGTCTTGGACCAGGACGTGCTGAAGTTGCCATTGCAGGTGATGGGGCAGGCTTCCTCGTTCTCCTCATGTCGCAGCACCTGACCAACCCGCAGCCCCAACAAACAGGGGTGCCCGGGCAAAGGAAACAGCCACAAAGCCCAGGAAATAACGCGGACAATGACGTTTGAGAGCGGGCTTCCATTCTAGAGGGGGTTCCTTGGGCTAGCTCGGGCCCATGGCATGCCCTGCTTTTGGAGAAGCATGTCTGCTTCAATCCTGCTTCGGGAACCTCAGGCTGTGCCAACTGAGTCGGCACTTCCCAAGCCTCGCAACGATCACATGCCCTGCCTGCATGCCCAGCACATTCCTAGGATCCAGGCACGGAAGGCACACACTTCCAAACATAGAGGTCTTGGCGTGTCTTTTAATTAATTCTACCCTTTGTGGGGTGTGACTTAGGACCAAAAGGAGAAAAGCCATTTGAACAGCTCTCCGCATGGTCTGGATGGTGAACGTATCTCTGTCATCCTTGGGATTTGCACTTTTCCCGGGCGCTGTTGTCAGCCAAAGCTCTTGCCAACTTGAGTGCTGAAACCATGATGGCTGATTCTCGATGGGATAGCTTGGGTGTTGGACGTCCACTTACGACAAAAACCATCTGAAATAGATCTACTGATCTACGGTGTACTTTGGGAACTAGGTGAAGCCAAGCTGCATGCGGGCACTAGGTGAAACAAACCCGGACATGGAAGAGCCCTGCGAAACCTACCCTCTTCCCAACAATCATGGAAGTTTACACGACACCTTCTTAAGCTCAAGGGGTGTGGGGAAAAAACAGCAATCCCCTCTTGCTTTCCCTTGAGTAAATACACAGAATATAGGCTACGTAGCTCACAGAAAAGCGGGTACCCAGGGTGTCCAGCGCTGCATCAAACAAACCAAGGCTCTGTGTGAAGTCCAGCGTCCTGCAATGGCCGTTGTGCGACACAAGAAGAGCCACGGGCGAATAACATGCAGTGGCATGTCTGAAAAACCCTGCTTGCACCTTTCCAAAAGCATGTCCTTTGGAGGGACGAGCTTCGGATCACCCAGTGCAGCGGCCGCACCTTCTGCGAAGCGCTCACGGCCAGCAGAAGCGGTGTCCATGGCCGCATGGGACAGCTGATCCAAGTGAGCGACCGCTGCTCCCTTCTTGCATGTTTTGAGGCATGTTTTAAGAGTGTACCTCCCCCCAGCTCAGATTGATCATTGCCCTTCAAGCAGATTAATCAAAACAGCCAGCGCAGTGCAACTCTTTCAGGAAGTATCGGCTGACTCCAACGGGGTCCATGCTCAATTCTGCATTGCAAGCAGGCAAGGCCCTGGGTCTACAGTGCTGTTGCTGCATTTTGCTTTTCATGCTTTGTCGGCTCAAAAATCCAAACGTGACCGACAAGCAGAACATTCGACTGCGATTGGAAGCTGCCATCATCGCATATGAAATTTCCGAGGGCCAATTCGCCAGCTCAGAGGCAAACTCCGGCCAGCGGCAAAAATTGCGCTTAAGGCTCTGAATCGGGGAGAGAGAGAGGCACAATCCCTTGGGGAAAACTTAAACCATCCAGAATTGATTGGGTTGGAGCGAAACGCCAAAAGAGCTTCGGCCCTCAAGCCCTGCATGGCGCTGCCAAACGCAGGACCCGTCGTGCCTCTACCTTGGCGTCAAAGTCTTGCCTGAGCGCATTCACCTGCTGATTTCAGCATATTTCGGCCAGTGGCTTACTAGTACGACATATAACTGCCTTGCAACTTGTTTGGGGCGACACGAATTCTCAGATTGTGACAAGCTGTAAGCGACTCTGCGCCTCTACGAGGTCTGCTTGACGGACGCGCGGATGTTCCGGTCCCTTCTTCTCAGGCTTCCGAGGCTGTGGCATTTGCTGCAAGTCTTCAGCCCTGGACCTGAGGCAAATCAGCTTGTCCTGTGCAGCTAGGTCCGATGCACTTGGCACAAGCAAGCACTCAGAACAAAGAAAATATATTGCTGCGACTGTGCAGCCTCTTCTCCCTGTGGCGCACGACTATGCGGATATCCGCCAGGTCAAAACAATCAGCAAACACGGGGCAAGCAAACTGCAAGTTCACCAAAAGGGTTGCATCCTGCAGGGTTTCTGACTTGACACCCCCAATCGCATCTGAGGCAGCTGCGGAACCTCCTGAACAAACGAAGCTTGGCCCTGGCATTGATGAGCTGGAAACTTTCCATTCAGCTCTTAGGCATTATTAGATAGGAAGGGGGGCTTGGTGGGGGGTTGAATCCCATGAGCTTCCCGCAGCAGGAGGGGTAGAACGCATTTGGCTCGAGCATGACTCCATGCCTTGTCTCTTCTATGAACAGGTTCCACATAAGCGGCGTGGCATATGGAACGAGTGACATGAAACCGCGCACCTAGTTCAGCAAAGCAATGCCTACCGAATCGCGTTGCCGAGTCCCCACATGGGTCCCATTGTCTGCGTACCGCTTTTGGTCAACCATTGGGGCAACCCTGCGTGGTTGACTTATAGCTTTCGTGAAGGGAGGAATGGACTCCTGCTCTAAAAACTACTCTTCGTGTTGCAGAGACAATTTCGGCTTGCAAGGCGTTGCTGTGACCCATTGTTTCTGGCAAGCATGTGTCCCCGTTCCCAAGCCGAGTTACACTTTGCAGCGACAATCGTAGATGTGAACGGCCTTTCCCGAGCAGAAGGAAGCGAGAGCTTGGCATTTGACTTGGGATTCCAAACCCAGCCTCGTCGTTCTTTTGCCGACGCCTTAGCTCCCACAGAACGCTCCTAGGCCCCAGTTCCGGGATCAGCCTCCATCCCAGCACACAACGATTAATTGCCCACCAATGCTTCAAGTCAGCAACCTCAAGACGGCAGCCTGAGTATGACGCAAGTATGTTCTTGTGGGTGTTTGAACCGTGTTAATATCGCGCCATGATCTATACTCTCACCTGCGTAGAGTCTGATATCCCAACATCTAGCTGTCCTTCCCATTCTTCCCCCAGCATCCCTGTGTATGGACAATAGCCGAAAACCCGTAAAATCGCGGCTTCGTGCCAAGTGCACGGCACCAGCTCCATCAAGCTGTCCACCTGCCATGCTCGGGCGATGGGAGGGTCTGGATTGATAACTCCTCGTGTGCTTTTTCTGACATGGCTCCATGTGTTTCCAAAGTCGTTCTGCTGAGGCTGGTGGCTTGGCACATCTGGGCTGCCCTTCAGGTTTGGGGATGCCAATTTTCAGCACTAAAGGCCTCCTACCCGGCCTTGTTTTGAACCAGCAGCTGCTGCCGGGCCAGCAGGCGCACGGCAAGGACATCCTGCATGCCCAGTTCACATGAACTGCTCGAAGCTGCAACTGCCAACCCTTGCAAAATGCGGCGTGTCTTGTAAAATGCTCAGCTGTTGCAACTTCTTCTTTTTCAAGTGCCATCAATGGCCATGCAAAGCTGCTCATAGGTTTGGTCGTGGCTCTGGCACCCAGGCAAGAGGTCAAGACTGGAGTGCGAGATAGTGCGAGTCAAGACTACGGCTCAAAGAAGGCCAACATGACACCAATAACACAAGAAAGGATCAGAAGAACACTGAGCAGAATATCCCTCTCTCCGACGCTCTCTCTCGATCCGTATCTGCTTGTTTTTTTTTTTTTGGGTTTTTAGCTGGTTCAAAAGAACAACGCTCCCTTCCAAGGGCCTGCAGCAGCTGGAACTTCTGGACCTCCTCTTCTGATGGAGCCTCTGCGCCCTGCCTGAGGCTCAAGGGAAACCAAAGGGACACCACCCGCCGTGCTTCATTGCCAGACAAACGCAAAAGCCCATAGGTCCTGCCAAGCAGCTGGAACTTCACATCTTCAAAACTGAATCACATGGCATGGCAGTCGTTCAGTCGAATGACCAGGCAGGGGGACAGGAAAAAGTCAGTACCTACAAAAGAAGCCATCTTGCACCCAACCCAAGGTGCAGCACAGCACCCACAACCGTCTGGGCTCGTCTAAGTGGGGAACCTTTAGTGTGCTTGAAGCCGGTTCCCCTAGAGATACTTTGTCTAGAAAAAAACGATACTAGGAGCTGGGCAGGTGCTGGTTCAACAGCATCTTCTCAAGAAGCCGGCCATACCTACAAATCGCGGCTCTCTACTTCGCATGCTCCTGAGCATGTGCCCAGCCAAACCCTTGCACCTCACAGACTCATGATTCGAGTCCTCTGACTGGGGCCCCCTGCTCATCTGCAGCCGCCCTGATGTCCTCGCCACAAGACGTTGGACATGCAAAAGCATGCATCATGTCTTCATGCATGTTCACCTGGTTGGCCTCAACGCGTCTTCTCCAACCAATGAATCTTCATCATGCGGCTTTCTCCTGGTGGATGCACACCTCCTGGTCCACGGACACCATTGCTCGGTACAAGCGAGCCGCCTGTGGAATGACACGACGGCAGTCGACGAAAGAGGGCCGCTGGAGAAAAGACGTCGCAAACACTCGACCTCACATCAAGACCGTATCCAGCTTTAAGCGGGGCAAGTGGGGCAGTGAAAACAAATGCACATCCTGTGTCCGGCCCTTGTGGCGCTACTTATGTGGAAGAACCACGCGGGCAATACCAAACACTTGGACACAAGCAGGACCCCTTCAGAACTACAGCCTGATTCATCCGAGGTCACGCTGTCAGTTTTTGCTGCTTGTCCAAATGGCCATGAGCGTTCCTTCGACTTTTACCTAAGCTCGGCTTTGAGGCCAAAGGGCCTGGGCAGCTGCTGCGGCCTGTGCTGCCAGCATGTGCCTTGTGCCGGCGCATGTGAAACTGCAAGAAAGCTGGCGCGGACTGTTGGTATGGGCACCGGGCGGTTGATTGCATGCTAGCTGCTAGCAGGGGCCTGTCATACATACTAATTGTAAACAAATTAGCAAGGATGGATAGTCCATGCCAGCGGCCAATATAATCTTCTCACTAATTACATGGTGAACCTGTTTTATCGCGGTTCCTGTGACCGCTAAGTGATACCGCACACAGGATCACACAGGCCACCGGCAACATGATCTTCGACACGGACAGGTAGGTGGGCTGGCAAAAACAATCAAAACTTGGCTGACTATCAGCTGGTGTCACTTCAGGGTTGTCGAGTCAGTGATGGGTGAGCTACCCCGATCGGTGACGGTGAGCTTGATACAAGTCCTGAAAAAGAGTTGGGCACCTCGGGGCATCACTCTCATCAGCCGAGGTGCATTCCAGCACAGTCGCTAAGCAGCCAAACAGAAATTCAGCCAAACCAAATTCTCAAGCAAGCGACACTTGTATCAACGGGAATTCCCACATAGCTTCGATTGAGCAACACCTTTTCTTCTGTTTGTTCTCTCTTTTTTTTTGGGGGGGGGGGGTTGGGACCAGCAGGGTAGCTCCCCCATCAGCTATTGTCTATCATGTTGCCATACCCTCACCCTTTTCGCACTGGGCCCGAAGCATGACCTGGGAGTGTGTCAGCACAACTGCTGCCGCCTTCCAGGAAATTGGCAGGCTCGATAGGGCGGAGGTCGACAAAATCAGGCAACAAGGCGGTAACATGTTCATCTAGTAAGCTCTTTAAATGACAACAGCAATTTGACGCGCGCGCCCATATCAACTTGTACGTAAACATACCCCCCACTTTACGGCATGGATTGGGCAAAGGATCTACAATGATGCCAAATTGTTCTACAGTAACGGGGCTATGTGGATCAATTCATCAGTCGAAGACCTGACTCAATGACTACAACGTAATGTTATTGCTTGCAGCTAATGGATACTATTTCTGGAAAACAGGCAACGCAATCGCGTCGAATTGTTATGGGCGTGCCCCTCGAGGGTTCAATCAAGTCTCGCCAGCAAAACACAATCTCCGCAAATATGAACTGACCAAAACCCAAGAAGACACCACCCAGCCCAGCAGTCAAAACAGGCAGACTATGATGGTCATGCAAGGCTTGCCTCTACACAACCATAGTTTTAGACATCACCATTTGTTGAGACCCTGGACAATGCCCAAACCAAGCTATATCAAATCCTAAACATGATGTCCACTGTGTAGAAAATGCAAAGGCAGATGCGAATATGTGGCTATCCAATAATGCCTCCGTGCCACCTGGAATTGCAATGGGTGACGGTGCTTTTTCAAGGCCGCTCCTTGATCTGAAATCACAGCATGCTCCCGACCCCTAACCCCCAACCCCACCACTGTCACGACAGCGCTTTGTGTCTTCGAGCTTGTAGGGCGAGGCAAGGCTGAAAAGTTTTGTTGGCACCAAATTGCTTCTGAGCATCCCTGAATCATCCGGACGCAAGAGCCAACACAGCTGGACCCCAAAACATACCTGACATCCCCAGCCTTGCGTCGGGTGCATCCCCAGCATCTTGCCGGGGAATGCTTGCTATCAGCGAAGTCGCCATTATGCGGAAAACATCGCAAACATCAAGTTGTGTGATAACGTTTCGCAGGTTTTTCGTAGGGCTGAGGGTGGATGCACTGTCTTCGTCTGATTGCCGCCTGCCCGCCCGCGCACGCATGCGCGCATACACAGCTGGGGTGGGCATGAGGGCGGCGAGGTGGGAACAAGGCGACCATCCTTCACCAGCCACAAAAAAATGAACATGCAAAGGTCGGCTTTTCGCACACGAATCAAGAGGGGCCCACCTATTCACCCTGACTCCGCATTTCCAACAAATGGGCCCCTCCGGTCAACCAGTGCAGCTGGTGGTGCAGCCCTGGGATACCGCCATTGTGCAGCCTTTGTCCCACAAGAAACCTACGGAAGAAGGGTTAGTACAGCTGTAAGTTGGGCGGGCAATACCTGCGATCAGACCCGCCAGTTGCTCATCGCCTCCAGTGTAGCCACTTCAAACCGCAGGAACAGCGTCTGGTCCTGATGGCTCGCCCAACTTTTGCACATGCCCTTGGACGCTTGGATGGGCTCGTGGAAACCTCCAAAATTGCTCGGCTGCCCGTTGGCTGCAACAAGAAGTTGATCATCCTTGCAAGCCAGTCAGAGACTGCTCCATCAGAGTTGTTGGAATTGCCCACGTTTGTGATAGAACTGGTGGCAAATCATCAAGGGCTCCCTTGCACTGCTTAAGGCAAAAGCCTAAACGCTGCAGAAACGCTGCAAGCTTGACGCTTCTTTAGAGCAACCTATATAGTCAAGACATGTGGCAAAACAACACACAATGAGAACCTTTGCTGCGTTGGTTCAGGGACGCTGGCTATCTTGGTTAAAGCCAGTTGCCTACTTGCCCTGTGCTTGGCTATGCAAAGCTCAGCCATGACTGCTGGGTTTGTTGCATGTGTCCAAGAGCCAGGTAGCAAGCAACACAACAAAACGCTGCTCGCTTGTTCAACAAAGCTCACTTCATCAAGCCACATTGCGAGTGCGAGCGTGGACCGGGCCAAGTACAAAGCCAATAGATTCTGAAGCCCATGAGTCGCTTGGCAACCAAGAAACATCTCCCGTGCACATCTGAGGCTGCTTCGCTCGGAACATGCGCCAGCTGCAAGCGCGCACTGGTCGGACCTTGGCGATGAGCAAAACAGCACATATTCCGAAACGTCCAGTAGGCCAGGCGAGACTTCGCAGCACGCTCTGCCAGACAAGCATGGTGAGACACCCATGGGTGCTAGTTAGAGCGCTCCATACGCTTGCATCTCACAACCGGCAAGGCCTGTGACTGAACTGCAAAGGAAGAAAGGAGAACTTGCACTGACAGTGGCAAAGCGAAGAGTAGGCAATTTGGCACCTGTTGCCACAGTTGTGCTCTACTCCATGAGATTTATCTCACTGGTTCCGATGCCCGTGCCTACTTTGTTCAGCTGTTTGGTTAGGGGTTGTCTCTGGTTGGGATACTGTGGAACAACACAACATGCCCATCCCTGCGCGGTGTCCTTTTGGGCAAAGTGGGAATCAACATGCTGGGCTACCTAGCACGGAACAAAGAAAAAAGGGAAGAAGCAACAAAAACAAAAAGATCTGGTGCACGCTTTCTCGGATTGTCAAATGCTGAAGCCACTGCCCGACTCAGCACCAAGGGCAGGACTTAGAACATAGCCTGGCAAAGCGCTCTCGCGTCACCACTTACAGGTGCTCACCTACTTCTGCAACTTGAGTGGATCCGGTAAAGAACTGCGAATGCCGGTTGTGGTGGAGCATTTTGGCACCATTGCTGTGCTGAATCCCTCACAGCACACCGACAAGTGAAAAGCGGATGCCCTGCTCGATTATAGCTCATGCCGCATCTGAAAGTGTGGCGTCGCAGGATTCTTGATGTTAAGCACCAAGCCACCGGGACAAAGCAAAACAAAAACGACAGCAACATATGCAAAGGGACAAACTGTTGCGCATGTTTGAAGGTCAAAGGACAGGGACACGGGAACAAATATATCCACATGATTGATACCGGAGGTTCCTAATGCACAGGGGCAAGCAACCAACAAATCCGCAGCTTTGGAGCTTTGAACTTTCACCTCATGTTCATTCATTCAACAGGTGAACTTCCAGCATATGAGTTGACAGCTATACTATACTGTTTGAAGGCTTGAACCTTTTTGAGGTCCCTTGCCGGTCGATGATTTGTTCGACTTATGCCACAAAAAACTTACTCGGTCCAAATCCTTCCTGCGTCGAGGAACAGTTGATGACATGCTCGAGACAAGCCGCAGCTGTCCATGGGTTCACCCATCAGAGAAAAAAGGCTGCCAGCCCCCGCTCCCTCCTCCCCGCGAGCTGGCCGATGCAAGCACGGCCAAGTCTGGCCGGGTGCGAGGCGGGAGCGGTGCGAAACGAACGTTGGGTGAATCTCCCGAAATCCGAGTCGCCGACAGCTAGCTGACATACAAAACCCAGAAGTTCAGCCAAACTACGCGCATCAAAACCGCTCCACATGAAAAGCTGCCAAGCCCGATGTTTCGTCCGCGAGTCGCGTCTACGGCGAGGGCTAGCAGCCACGCTAGCAGCCGCGCGCACTCCGGGCTGCAAGCCCTCGCGTGTGGCAGGCGCTGTGGCTGCCAAAAGGCAACTCACAGCACTCTGTCAGCACACACATCTAGTGTTTACAAAGGAGATGTTTGACATCCTCCGTCACCGCATAAGCTACCACAATAGCGACAAGCTCTGGCGACAGTGTGAAATTAAACTGGCGCCTGGGAACCCAACCTTCCTGCGTAGAACTTGTGGGCTGAAACCTGTGTATGAGGAAGGTTTGGACTGACACGCGCAAAGAAATGGCAGGCATTGACCTGCCTCAAGTCCAAGCTGAACTTACAATCAACTTGCTCCATGCCCGGCACGTGGAGCGGCTTCAATATGTGAGGGGCTGACCAGGCATTGCAACAACTAGCTCAGCTAGTTTCTTCCCCCGTTTCCAGTGCTCGCCCCTCAGGCGATGCACTGTCAGCAAAATCCCCTCAGACGAAACCGCATAGTGCTGACCTTCAAAGTCCTGAGGACCTATAAGCTGGCCGTCTTTTTGTTTTTGCTTCTCTCTGAGAGCCCCTCTTGCCCTCTTGCCCGCTCCGTCTCGAGCTGTGAAAGGGCCCGGTGCAGCGGCCACTCTGGCTTGTGGGGGTGGCCCGCTGCCCTGGGCGGCCCGAATTACTTGCCTCACAAATATCGACTCTCGACTCCTTTAGCAACCCAAAAGGGAAGGAGAAGGACACAAGCCATCTGGCCTTACTGGTTTTGACACGTGTGCTACATTTTTGAGCGAGGCAGAAGTAAACTTTGAACATCATGTTTGTCACCTCGGAATTGTGTGTGAGAACAAATCAGGCGTTGCCACTGTCCAAGGCTTTCTTTTCATTCGGACACATCCCCCGTGAATTCAGCTAGGCATCGTCAGTTTGGACTTCTCGCAAAGATTTCACGAGGTTCCTTTCAGAAAAGCCCAAGGGTTTCCCGGCTTGGTGAGCGTTTATGCCAGCCTTGCGCTCCCACTATCACTTGCCTCACAAGGTGGGCATACAATGCCATACAGTCATGTTTGTGAGACATTGTGCGGCAGGCTGCTTGCTGTGAAGCAGCACTCGTCCCCCTGGCTTGGTTGTGAACCGAGGCGTGGACAGCTTCAGATCTTGCGGACTAGCGGGCTCACGCCCAGTGCAGACAAAGACTTCTGCAGCATTCGCTTGGTGTCCTTGCGAATCGAAATGCTTCCGGAAAGTCGGGATACCAGTGCCCATCGATCACAAAGAGTGGGTTCAGGTCAACCACGGTAAAAGGAGATGCCCAAACAAAAATGGTGGGATCGTGAGGCTGAGACGGCTTAGGGCATGTGGGACAGCGCAGGTTGATGAGGGTAAGGCCGCCGAGGTGCTTTCATGTGCTTGTCGACCTCCGCTGTAGTTGACTTGGAGACGCACATGGCGGAACGCAGTACGGACATGTTGCTGCCTCAGACGCAGCGCTGTGGCAGAAGCCCTCACAATCAAACGTGTCATAACAAGTTTGTTCACGCTTTAAGATCACTTTGAAGGCGAAACCATTGCAGCTACCCACCAGCGCCCACCTGCACCAGAACCAGCACCCAAACAACACATCAGCCAGAATCGAGGGCATTGCCTATCCCGTTCATTAGAACCAGTCACCCCCTCCTTGACTATCAGTCTGGGGATTCCCCCAAAAGGACTCAAATCCAACAGTTCACGATAGAACGAAACGAACCATTCCAATAAAGAACCATAAAGGATCCCATTGACAAACTCTGCATAAATCCGGCCGCCCAAAGCCATAGTATCAACTTGGGCACTGCTGGACAAAATGACTGCTGCAGCCGGCCGTTGAACCGGAGACAGCCGCAAAAGTTCCTGGCCGTGCCAGGGTCTTAGCAGAGATAGTCAGCCGCCAAAGCTTCAAGAGATACCTGCCGCTGGCCCCTTCGGTTCAAGGACCCCTCCTGCAGAAGCATTTGCCTGCGAGTAGCAGCAAGTGATAGGATTGCCCTCTTGCGCGGCACCGCATCAACTCCAACCAACTCGCTGGCGTCTCTCATGCGGCAACTTGAACGCTTAACATCGCTTAACACTCCCAAGCAACATTTAGCTCTACATGGTAAGCCTTCTAAACGAACTCACCAAGAGGCCCATCCAGCCGGGTCTCCGAGACTCACCACTCAAATGAGGGAACCAAACGAAAGCCCAAGGCTTCGGATCAAAACTCAAACCGGAAACCACATTTTCTGCACGTTCACAAAAGAATTGACCAGAAAGGTCACGCATCCCAACCAGGAGCCTCTGCTAAAACAAATCAACACGAAAGGCCAAAAGCTCCCCCCCTCCCGAGGAAGGGGTGCAGTGCTCATGGAAAGGTTCTGGGAACTTTTCTGGCACCTGGGTTATCTGTTGGTTCATTCAGTCTGTGACCTTGGCTTTCCCTTTGTTCCACGTTCTTCTTCTTCTTCCTCTTCTGTTCTTTCTTTGTTTGTCCGTGAATTTTCCACGTTTTCAATCTATGTGTTGTTGTTGGTTTGTTGTGTTGTGCCTTGGTGCGCTTGCTTGTGTCCACCGATGCTCCGATCTTCTTTCCGATGTTCCCACACACGTCCTGCAGCTGGCCGTGGCCCTGGAAGTCGTAGTCCCCTGCGATGCCTGGAAAAGTTTGTTTGCTTCCCGTTGCAGATAAAAAGAGCCAACAGGACATCCTCAAGTGAATCTGCCGCACAGGACTCCACCTGTTCATGGGAGTTGGGGTCAGTTGTGACATCAGGGTCTTTTCACCCTAGCCCGTCCATGAGCTCAAAAGATACACCCAAATGGACCTTGAAATAATGATGCCTGAAATCCCGCAAACACGTCAGCCATTTGAAGCCTTCCCCAGCAAATCATGAAATGGTAGTCATGGCTTTGATACTGCCACTACTCCTAGTCCCACCGCTGCTCCACGATTGACAAACGCAAAGATTGAGGCAGCTTGTCCAAGCTGCACTCAAAGGCCTGAAGTTGTGGAGAACGCAAACGCACGGTGGCTCTGACAAACGCCGTGTGAACACCCTTTCTCCGGTTAGGGCGGGCAGAATTGGACTCCTACAACGAGGGGTGTTGCCATATACCCGGACTTGTCGAAATGTCCAGTAGTGCCAGGCTCTTATCAACCATAAACCCGGATGCGAGCCCCTGGGTCCTCCAGCCAGAACGCACTTACTTGTAACAACACACTTATGGGACCATGCTTGGGCCCTTTTGTGGCCGATTCCGATGACTAAGCCATGATTAACGAAAGCATAAGCCAGGGGTCCACATGTGGGCATCATCTGGGTTCCTGCATTCAGCCTTTGAAGCTTTGCCCTGATGGACGGTTTTCATCCATGGTGCGTACCCAAAACAAATGGGACCTACATACGGGCCTGAATGTTCGGTACTCAACGGAGCCACAACGCAATCATGATACATGAACATCGGATCAACACGTCGGTATGATGTGGCCCCTTAAACTTTCAGCCCACGGTGGCTGTTCGGAGCCAGCCTGCTTGCAGCTCAAGTGCCTGTGGCCGAAGGAGCGCAGTAGAGCATCAACGAATGCCCAACACCAAACCGTGCAGTGAAATCCCCTTAATTCCCCTGGCGGCGTTTGTCTTCATCCTGACAAAAATACCCGGCATAATCCCTTACTAGCCCTGTCGCAAAACAGAAAGACAAAGGGCGTTCACACCAGGCGTAAGTGCTAGCACCATGTGTACACATACAAAATTACTAGTATATGAATAATATATGTCTGTGGAAGTGTCTGTGTCTGTATGCACATGCGTGCTTCACGCCAAAACACTCTCTCTCACGCTCTCTCACGCTCTCTCCCCCTCTCTTTCTGTCTCTCCAACGTGTTTGTCTCCTCGCTGCACGGACGGCATTGACAAAGGAATCCCCTAAGTGCACTGCATGGGAGGAACCACCCCAAATTCAAACTGTCCATGTTCCGTTGCCGCAGTTTGCTGCTGTCAGCCAATGCCCAGATGCCTCTAGCGCCTTCTGGTACTCTTGGACAGCACTGTTGCTGCTGGTAGGCGATCCTGCAGAGATTCTTACCCTGATGACACGTATGATCCCTTCTTTGGATGCTCTCAAAGGCAAGGGTGCAAAAGAAAGGACCGGGGAAAGAAACAGGAAACTCTCAGGCTGGCTCAACCCTCACAACATGGCATGGCGCATGTGCTGAATGGACAAGTTCCTGAATGCTCAAGACTTGAAAATGTGCTCGTGTCTTTCATGATTTGATACATGCTTCGCAGCTTCAAACAAGACCCATTGATAAACCTCCCTGGGCAACTGGTGAATCTTACTTGCCCGAGGGGAGGAAAAGTGATCCCCCCCCTTGTCGCCTGGCTCTTCGCTCCAAGATGCTCGCGGCTCAGGGTTCAACCAGAGAAAATTGTTTGAGGATGGCCTTGGGGGAGCAAACGCCGTCTTGGAAGAACAAGTTCAATCAGCGCTGCCAGCATGGCCGCGATATACGCGGCGGTGCCTGTCTTGGCCAAACCTTCCAGCCACTGGCTAAGCTCCTTAGAAGCAGCGAAGCTTATAGCGGGCTTGCTCATCCCTGCACATGCGAGCACACAGTGACACACCGGAATTGTCTGCAGCAAAGACGGCATCCAAAGCAGCAAAGTCCAAGTTTTGGAGGATGACAAGAACAAATAACCAAGAGGAACCAAAAGGACCTGAGAAAGAGGAAAGGAAGGCACTGCACAGGATAAGGGACCCAAGGAGGGCTTTCCCCACGTCCAGTGTGCCCAGGCACCTGTGGCGTTGCGCACGGAGGTGCCAGCGTCTGCAGCATAATGGCCTGCAAGCGATTCCAAGCACAATGCTTGCACGAGCAACACATGGGGCGTCTTTCGTGGTGCCCCTTGTGGATTCTTTGGAATGGAAGACGAAAAGCCTTTTGGGGGGTAGTGTGTTGCATTTTTCAAACAAACCCACAAAGTGTTCGGATAAGAAGGGCAGCCTGGAAAAGCTTTCTCCGCGGTGCACAACGAGAGGCCACAGCCAGCTGATGCCAGCTGCATCTCTCCCCTTCCCAGCAGCCCACAAGCCCGCGACATGATGCGATTCACAGCCAGCGCCTCATAAAAGGTTGCACCCAGGGACCACATGTCGGAGGCAGTTGAGGATTTCTGCCACTCTGCAACCTCAAGGGGCAGCAACGGAGAGGTTTTTGCCAGAGCCGCCGGCGCCAAGAGACCCATCCTACAACCCTGCGATGGAATGAAGAAATTAGATCACCTCAAAATCCAATGCGGTTGGCTCTGAGCGGACTTTGGCCGCCCCCCTTGAGGCAGCATAAGTTAAGGAAACAGAATTAAAGGCACACTCCTGGTTGGAACCTGCATGAACTCACTATTAAAGTTGCGCCCGCCCTCACGTCAGCTGGACACCAGCCTGAAGGCTGCAAACCCACTCACCCCCAGCCAGTCAAATTGGCTTTCAAACTGTTGGCTAACGCGACCAACCTGTTCTGGGGCACCCCTCTCCTTCAAAACGGGCCACCCATGCCACATATTCCAGAACCTTAGTCCCAGATTGCCAATAAACAGACATGGCGTGCAAGCACCTGCTGAGCCGAGCCACTGTTGCTAGCACATGTACACGCAGGCAGGAGGCCAGTCAAAACTAGCTCATTTGAAACTGTGGTGATTGTAATCTGAAGGAACCACCAGTTTGAAGGGCACCCCACCCATGGCACAATGCACTGCCCGGACCTTGCCCTTGCGCACTGGGACATGTTAGGCAATGGCAGCCTTATTGGCCGTAACATCGCCGTGGTACCAATTTGCGTGCTTCACTGACTTCTGAAAAGCAGCGGTTCCTCTTTTTCGCCCATCTTCAGATGAGAAGGATATTTGTTCTGTTCCAGCTGCCCAGTCTCTCTCTCTCTCTCTCTCGCTCTCTCTCTCTCTCTCTCTCTCTCTCTCTCTGATCGAAAGAGGCAGAGACTTTTGGGGTTGACAATCCCAGACCCTCCAAACGAAGAGACGGTGGATCCCACTAGATCTCCAAGTCGGGCCCCGGCCTCAGGAGCACTGTACAAAGCCGTGGTGATGGGCGCGTCGATGCAAACGTCCTGAGGCGCCCCGAAAGAGCAGAGGGAGCAAACCATCACATACTTCCCGGTAGATTCACATGGAACCCCGAAACTAAACCAGCATGCATTGACTCCAAACGGCATGCGAGATTACAACAGCAGCTACAGAACCCTGACTGCATCCCAAACAAGCACCAAAAGCCACTGCCAACGCACCTCCACATCAGAATGCTGTCAGCAACCACCATAGCACTTTCAGCGCACCCCAAGCAGAACCCTGACCAGCACTACCTGGGGAACAAGATAGGAAAGTCACCACCAGCACGCCGACCAGCACCCTGACCAGCATCCAAAGACACCCACCAGTTTGAACCCATACAATATATTCTGGCAAGCCTTGCACAGCATTGGCCTCTCTGTCAATTGTGGACGGGCCATGAGGGGTCTAAAAGGTTTTGCCGTCCTTCTGGGGGTGTGGACCTTTGCCAGGCAAGTGCATGGCGCTGCCCAGGTCGCAAATCCTCAGCTCCACCGAACGAAGACCCACAAAATACGGAACCCACACTCTGGTTGACAGCTAGGGGGTTCCGACTTTGAGGGGATCCTTCACTTTCAGGAACAACACCCGTAATCCACCAGGGTTCGAGTAGATGGCACACCTCCCTTTCTGTTGGCAAGTTACGGGCAGAATGAAAGGAGAGCAAACCCGGACCAAGAATGGCAAAAGTGCAGTGCAGATCTGAGATTCTGAAGGGCACCACCATGCCCCAACACCAAGTTGTCCTTGGCTGCAGGAGAAGCTCAATCCGCAAGACAGTGCGAGAAACGCTTGAAGTGGGGTTTTCATTACCAAGCAAGCATTTATGTTTCTAAAAAGTCAGTTCAGGTCCATCATCCTCCATGCGAAGTCCCTCAGCACTGTAAGGTTGAAGATCACTCATCCTCAAGCGTGCAGCTGAGCCTTTGATAATCTGTGGCAAACATGATCTCGATGGACAAACTGGCCTGCCCGGCGCAGTGCACATGGTTGAACATCCATGAAAGCGCTGATCCTACAAATAGCATCTGCTTCAGACGTGGTGCATGGGTCAGTTCGCTGCCACATGCTGCCACACTTGAGTATAGATGTGAGTTTTGAACGCGTATAAAATGGCTATGAGTCTCAATGAGGAAAACCCTCAATCATGGTTGGTGGACATATGTATATAAACCCCACCATGTCCATCAAAAATAGTCATTTCGGAAATCTGCAAGATGTTGCACATCTGAGTCTAGCCCCTGTCCAGCGCGTTTGGCCTGGTCCGCTTGAACAATCGATGGCGCTGGATGATCCAAACCAAGCTGGAACCCTTCGATTCTCAATCAAACTGAAAACTGAAAATCAATGACTCCCATGGCCTGGCTCTCAAAGCCAGGCGTCAGGCTTGATGTCTCTGTGCAGGACCCCGTGGCCATGCAAGTAGCTCAGTCCGTGCAAGCTTTGCACATACCAAGCACCAAGATGTTTCTCACCTAAGGCTGCGACGTCACTGCGTATTGGAGCGGAACCTTTGACTGGGTATTGATAGGCAAGACCAAAAAAAACTTAGATGCTCTGAGACAGCTGGACAAGCAACATTCGAGCCGACAAAACCAAAAGGGCTGCCAACTCCCCCCCATTGCATAGGCTTGAAAATTCGGCCCCTTTCCTCGTTATTCCCGTGACCCCTGGTGCTCCTTTCACCAACACTTCCAATTGAAATCCTTATTGCTTCAACTACGGTTGCTATTCTTTTGCTGTTGCTGTCACACTATCATCTCTTTTGCTGCAGGCGCCAAGGCCTGTACCACTCCCAAGCACCACTCTTAATGGGTAAAGCAGTGCCCCAAATGCTACAAATGCCTTGGCACACAAGTGTCAGCACCTGCTGCGCATCTCGGACCTTGTGACTGGGCACCTACCTTCTTGTCAATCATGCTCATTTGCATGCGTTGTGCTATATTAATATTGGGTCGGGCATGTTTCTTGACAGCCCTTGTTTCCACCAAATGATTATGTCTTAGCATTTTGCGCGCGGATACGAACCAAGCAGAAATTGCAACTATAAATGCTAGGTGCAGAACTCGGCTTCCACCCAACAACGCTAAGCCAGTGCTAGCACTAAGCTATATTCACATCTAAGCATATCTGTGGCCACGATGTATGACATTGCCATTGCAACTGCTGCACAGCAAAAGACAGCTGCAACTGCAGCACTAACAAGGCACCTCACATTCATAGTTCTCAGGCGGCGACGCATGGTCATACTGCTGAACGCGGAGTTGCTTCTTGCGAACGAGGTATCGGCTCCTGTGACTTCAGCAGCTAGGGGCTGGCAAACAGCAAGCCAACTCTTCACATGCTTACTCGCATGTTGGTATATTGGTGGAATTACATTTGTAGACTGGCTGCCCACCCCCCACCTTCTCCGGACTTCTGCCTAAAGACCCCCTCTTTGCGGCAGCTGACTGAATATTGGCAAAATCACCCTTTTCCTTGCCAAGATCGAAATGAATGCCCGGGCCTTCAGCATCAGCGAGTAACGCTTGGGAGATGTGGCTCTTCAGCGACCCTCCCTCGTTGAAAGGCATCACCTCACATGAAGCGATGCGGCGCGCTGGGGGAAGGGGGCGGGGGCCCCCAATGGGCGGGGTTGTTTAATTTAATTGCCACTGGTCATCTGTCGTGGATGTCCCCCTTAGTTTTCTGAGGGCGAGACGGTCTGCCCGAATCTCAGGTCCCCACCCCACCCTCAACTCCACTATTTACAGTTACACAGGGATAGGCAAGTTAGCCACAAATCTACCAATGTAACAAGCAGCGCTTGTTTTCTTGAGCCGTGCCACCGCGTCAAAGCATCCTGCCAACCGTGAATGTACAGATTGAAAAGGCTAGCATCAACACCCCCCGTGCGCAGGACGGAAGGTGCGGGCATTGGAAAAGGGTGCCGGGACGCAGTGGTCTTGAAGAATAGAACATGCCTCCAACTCATGGTGTCGACAGCGGACATCAACTCTTGCGACTGGTCACTGTAAAACAACCGATCTTGTCTTGTGAAGTGACTGCTTGCCAAAATGCATTCATTTGGTAGCAGCTTTCCTCTTTGAAGAGTAAACGTATCTACATGCAGTGTGAACATCTCTTATCATAAGCGCCACTGGCTGTAGAAACAACTTGTGAGGATTTGCCTTTACTCCAAGTGGCGGGCTTGTACATCTTAGCCCGGTTGCAAGCGTCGCAGAAAGGGTTCGCAGGGGAGTGATTCATAAAATGCGAAAATGATCGCGCGCTTCGCAGGTACTTCTTGATCTTGGTCAGGTCACCAGTTCTACCCTTATTGCCGTCAACTCTCCCTCCTGGTTTATCTCCTGCACCATCACGAAGGAGTCCGGAGTGACGAGCCCAGTCAGTGTAGTCTGGCGAGGCAGAATAGACAATTCTCTTGGGCTGGGTTCTCTCTATCGGTGGTCTGCGTGTTGACGAAGGCCGGGAGGCGAGGCGCCAGCTTGAACCAATCCTCGGAGCTCATCCATTTGTGCTTGAAGAGCGCAGGCCTGCCTGTTGAGCTCGTGGCATCTTCGATAAAACATTTTTGGGCGTTCCGGTGTTTTTCTTGCAGTGTTGGACGGCCTTCGAGTGTCTTGATTCTGCTTCCCACTCGTTACCCACAGGTTAGTCTTGCTTCCGCCAAAGCTTCAGCCTCAGGCGCTTTATCCTGGCTTTACGAATTGCTGGTTGAGGACATTGTGCTGCATATGGTAGTGCCGCTGCTTTGCATCAATGTTGATTTGGGTAGCCGAAGGCCAGATGAAACTGGCCCAAGATCCCTTGCGGCATGTAGACCATGGATGCCTCTCAGGCCCCAAGGGGGGTAAGCGTCCTGGTGCCCGCGGTCGCCGAGCCAAAGGGGCCGGCCTGGCTGAGGAAAGAGGAGTCCGCATCTCCTGCGATCGCGAAACGGAAGGGTCCCTCACGTTGGGTTGGTGGACGTCTCCTGCCTTCAGCGGATCCTCATACATGGTAGCACCGTCTTCAGCCATTGCACCAACGGGGCAAACGAGCGGTACGGCTGATAACCTACAGTTACACAGGGATAGGCAAGTAAGCCACAAGTCTACCTATGTAACAAGCAGTGCGCACTTGTTGTTTTGAGCCATGCCACAGTGTCAAGGCATCCTGCAGAAACGTGAGTGTACAGATTGGAAAACCTAGCAACAACACTTTTAAGGGATGGGCATAGTGGTTGTTCTGGTTCACCTGGGATGTTGATGGTGGTCCTTGACCCAACGAAGTGCAATCTGTCCACAGCCTTGCCAAGCAGCTTGCCATGCCAACAGGCGTTCACTGTACCAAGAACAAAAGCTTTACATAATCCGCAAGATGTTTAACTGCTGAAACATGAAGCAGTGCTTAATCACAAATCTGCCTTAGGAACTGATTACACTTTGCAAACAACAGTTCAAGTTGTGGCATGACCAGCAGATGAGAGCTGCCATGCCATGCAAGGTTTGGTTGAAAGCTGCAGGATTGGCAGAGTGAGAGCGATCATGAGCATTGCCAGGCCACTATGTAGTGTAGGCGTTGCTGCCTTGGCAAGCGTGGCGGGATGCAAACGGCATCCAGCGACATCCAGAGAATACAACTTCATTCGACTGACGGTTCAACGTGGCTTCCTTGTGTTTTGCAATTTCTGACCGCCGGCCATTGGTGCTCCACCCCCTTTAAATCTCCGTGTTCCAGCGAAACGATGCCATCAACACCCGGGCCGTTCTGTTCAGCGGTCATTATCTTATGCTCTGGCCGAATTGCCTTGTCCACACCTGATGCCGAATAGCCCATGGTTCAACGCAAAATGAATTCTTCCAAACAACTTGGGAAGGATAATTCGTCCAAAAGTGAAGAAGGCCCCGTTGGCTCTTGGAGCCGACCGGGTCGATCCTTTTGGGATCGTGTTACCACCAGAATCCCTCGAATGCTCGATTTTCTATTTTCGTGTTAGTTGACTAAGGCGCCTCGTTTTGACACATGCTCCGAGCTGAGCCCTTGCCACTTGCCGCATGTGACGAGGCGCCTGTTCTCCCAGGCAGAGACCAAAGAAACAATGGAGGGCCAATCGAACTGCTGCATGAAAGCCACCTGCCAGCGCACAACTTGAAACTGAACGAACACAACACGACAAAGCCAACCAACAAAAGAGCCAAAGAAACTATATAATCAAGCTTAAACCAGCTAGAAAACACAAACTGAAAGAACAAAAAAAAAACCGGAAAGCACGAAAGAAACAACTAAAGACAGGACGGAAGGAGAGAAAGACAGAAAGAACAAGGAAATAACGAAACACACAAACAAGCAGACAAACAAGCAGACAAACAAGCAGACAAACAAGCAAACACACGCGCATACAAAGAACAACCACATAAACACAACAACACACAACAACAGAACAACATGACATACAAAACAAAAAGCAAACAAAGCAAACCAAGCAAGCAAACAAAGACAACAAAGCACAAAAACAACAAACAAACAAACTTAAACCAAGGACCCACCCAAACAAACAGGAAAGGCACACACACAAATGCACACACACACACACAAGCAAGAAAGCAACAAAAATAAACCGACCGGCACACACACACACACAAAGACACTCCAACACACCCCGACACATACAAACAAACCAACACACACAAATGTATAGGATGATTCATGCAACAGATTGGAAGGTGTAGGGCAGAATCTCAGCCCACGCCTCTTGCAGCAAGCTTTGGCGATCTTTCTCGCGAAGAAGCCGTGTAGGAACTTCCTGCGGGCCACCGGGTGGGTGGGCGTTCAGCCCCGAGCCGAGTAAGGCACACCCAAATAACAGTCAAATTACACACACACACACACTCTCGCACACACACACACAACACAAACGCCAGCCTCTTGAAGCCCACAAAGAAACTCCATATGACAGTGATTCATCAGTTTGTCGCAGGTGTCTCTCTCTCTCTCTCTCTTTTTCTCCGCCGCTGCATAGATACATGCCTAAACAATTGCAAGTCATCTTCCTTCATTTTGCGTCACAGAGTCAGTGAAAACTAGCATGTATCCGTGCACTCAGCTTTCCCAAGCTCCCCGACTCCCAGGCGCCTTCATGGCAAAAATGTGGCCGTCCCTCAGACGCTTCACACGGTGTACCACTCCGGAGGTGCCCCTGCCCAGCGTCTCGCAAACCAGGAACTCCTGAGCCATGCCGCATTGGAGAGAACCGATTACACCCGGTGATAAGTGTCCTGAGAAGGATAACCCCTCGGTTAAAGTCTGGTTTTGGGTAATCAGCTAAAATGGAACCTTGAAGATGATGCCCCTTTCACCCACATGGCACACGTTTTCCCAAGGTCCTTACCGTTGTTTTGCCATCAGAAGAGATTCCTGAACAGAATGGGGAGGCCTGGCAGCAAACACTTCCCTCCGCAATGTCATCTCATTCCATGCAGCAGCTTTTCACGCTGCGCGATGAAAAGGCATGGAAGTCGCAGGTGGCCACGCGCCAGCGTATTGAATGTCATGGCGCGTCAGGCGAATGCAAATTGCGACAACACTGAATAAGCACCCCGCCTTCTGACATGGATTGTGAGTCCGGGCCTTTCTGTCCCATCCCCCCTGCCTCGTCGTTTTTCTATATTCTGTTGAGTAACAGTGCCCTTGCTACGTGTGCGGTTCTTTCCTGGCCTCACATGGTCAGGCAGGTATTGCCAAAGTGACACCCTCAAAACTAATCGTTAAACGGGATGTCCGCACTACAACAGTAATTTTGCAAACCCCGAAATGCTCACTCTGTTTGTGGAACCTGCGAATTGGCACGGAACATGTCTCTACAAATGATGGCTTTGGGGGTTCCATGTGAATCCGAAGGTGAGCATACTAGGGTCCCCTTTTCAATATTTTGCGCATTGGCATGGTCCACAAAAACCAGCCACAAAAGTAGCACGCTGTACAAAACAAGCTTTCTTCGGGTTTCCACCCATTTGGTTTGAGGGGAGGACGCCCAAAGGGAAACATCCAATTCAATCCCCACTAAAATAGGTTCTAAAATGGGTGGTGCACCGAAACCCCCACAATGGGATCCCCTTGGTTTGAACCACAGCCACCTCTCGCTGGCTCCTCCGCCCAGCGCCGCTGGAGCGCCGCCTCCACGGTGCGTCGCATGTCTTCCAGGGAGAGCGGGTGCAGCAGGTACTCGCGGATGCCTGACGCAGCCCCCGGGCTCCTCTGAGTCGGGAGGGAGATGTCGTTCAATCTATGGGGGTCTGGTCAATGGCCGTTCAGGAAATGGAGGCTTGGCCGAGTCAATTTTCCAGAGCCGTTTCCAGAGGGGGAGGTGTGTGCAACTGTTGCCGAGACTGGCAGTTTTGCACAGTGGGCCACACATGTCAATGACCCAAGCTGCAAACGATACAACTATGACTGTATGGAGGCATCTCGGTTCGACCTCTCCAGGCGTTTGATTTCCCGTCGAATGAAAAAAAAAGAACTGACAATTCCATGACTGCCTTGAGAGAAACAACTTCCTCCGCAAGCAGCAGTAATGTCAACAGCACCCGCAGCCTCGTTCCCGCAACACGCTGCGGATCTGGCTGTCGCTGGAGGCTGAGAGCTGGTTGCCCACCTCGGGGCAGGGCACTTGGCTAATGGCCCATCAAGTCTTCATAGGAGGGCCTTTCTTGTCTGGAGGGTGGCTTCAAATCCTCAACTTTGGGGCGCAAACGCGCATGGCAGTACATTTGGCTCAGGCTAGGCTAGGTACCCTGCATGACCAAGACCGCTACACCCTACATGACGAAGCGGTCGCCCTCAGCAAGCCCATCAGGTCTTGACGGCCACGCAAACCTGATTGATCGAATGCAGGCTGCTCAAAGGCAGGGAGGCCACCCTTCGAAGCTGGCACTTCTCCGATTCTATCGCCCTCTGGCTGTCTGCCAGCACTTCAGTGGCGCAGCAGTGTTGCCACGCTTAGGTGAACATTTTGATGGCCCAAATCGAGAAGCTCGGACCAACAAAGAACAGTCGAAATTCGAAAAGCCGAATTTCACCACAACAGCTTAGAGCGCAAAGTTACGGGCAATGTGCAGGCCTAGCAATCTAACAAGGGCAACGGAGGAAGGATGAAAGCCCCGGCTGCTCTCCAAAGAAACCTCCGCCGAGCGGCTAATTCAAACTCCTCTGCCCGGCTGGTCAATGTCACATACACCGAATCCTCAGCACAAGTCAATGGGAGCGTTCGCTTTTCAAGCTCCAATCGCATGAACCTGGCTCTCATCAAGCCTATGGGCTTGTGACTCTCTTCAGGCCAGTACCTGCAAACACAAGTGGTGTTACTGACCGATAAAAGCGTATGTATGAAACAGCGTCCTTAGGTCAGTCAAGTCAAAAAACGCAAACCAAGCAAACCAGCACAAACACAACAAACACAACCACCAGGCACAAATGACAGCTGCACAATGCCATGAGTTATGGTCAACATTACTTGTTTAAGTCCCGTGTTTGTTGGGAATGTTTCCTTCATGTCCCTCCCAAGTGGACCATAGTCTACTGCCAATTTTGATCGAACATGAAAACCTCATCGCTGATGTGGACAGTGTCCCCCTAGCTGCGCCGGACCCAGTTTTGCCACGCGGGGCCCCACTCCCTCCATAGTCTGTGCAAGGGCTGAGAGGCCCTGCAAGAAAACTCTTCGCGCTCATTTTGGGGGGAAGGGCCCCGTTTCCTGGAACAACCCCTCTCCAAATCCCCATGCCCTTGAGAAAGGGCAGACAGTAAGCTGGCACCACTTGCCAGCAGAGCTGGTGCTGCCGTTGTCACTTACCTGCTTCCTCATTCCTGCGGTGTCGGTGTAGGTAATTTTCGTCCACCCCCCCCTCCACCAGGCGTGTCGAAGGTGCAAGTCTAGCCCAGATGCATGCACCCGTGGACCCCCTACCGCTCGCCTGCTTCAGCGCGCAGGACAGCTCCCTGTCCAGCCATGAGGTGCCCAGAAGAACCAGGAACGTAGGTTTGGCAGACTGGCCTCACCACCGAGCACGGCGAGAACAGCGGAAATTTCGAAGCAAACCAAACAAAAAGAGCCAAGACCTGTTCACACCCTATGACAGGGACTGCCGACTGAATCCCACTAAGATATCCCCTCATCATCTGAGAAGGCCAGGAGTCAAGAACCTCATGCAAACAAATGACCCCAAATACTGCTCCACCGGCCGTGCATCCACCAACGGAAGAGGGCAAAAAAACACACACATCCATCTGTGAATCACACACACACACACATGCACCACTTCGAGGGTCGACACGTCTCGTGTGGCATCCCCGCTCGCCTGAGCTTTCTGTCATATTGGTGATCTCTGCCTCGGCTGCGGTTAGGCTGCCGAAGACTTTGCAGCGGTACCTTGGCCGCTGTCTCACTGGCTCACTGAGCAACACTACCTCTGCGTGGCCAAGCATGGCCGAACGACCCAATATAGGAACCTGATACTGCAACAAGACCACCTGCATCATAATGAAAACCAGGCATTGACCAGCCCCACCCAAAACCATGCACAGACTCAAAAAGGGCAGCTGTCCCTTGCTAACCTTCATCTTTGATCGTGGGGCACTGACCCTACCCCATGGCCCCCATCTCTCAGCCCGAGCCGCTCCAGCAGCTGACAGAGCTGCGTGATCTCGGCGCGGAGCTCCGGGCTGGTCTCCACGATGATGACGAACAGCTCCTCACCAACCCCCAGAATCGGTTTCTTTGGGGGCGCTGATCTTTGTTTTGGACTTCCCCATTGCCTGATCGGCGGCTCGACTTTCCATAGCTTCCACTGTTCAAGCATTTAGGTGAGATGAAGCACCTCGCCACAACGATTCGAACTTGCAACAAGGACTCACACAACAATACTCGCAACAAGGACTCAGCCCGGTTTATACTCCAAAGCGATATGCACAACAGATCAACCCAGTCAAACCCAGAGTTTGCGCTAGTTGTGGGCGATTGCACTGAGCACGTTTTAGGGCATGCAGCATTCGATACTCAAGCCTGATGACCCAGCCCCCCAGCCCAGCTCCTTGACCTGGACGTCCGGCTCCTCATCAGTGCGGGTGACGATCTTCCGGAAGTTCCGTAGCCTTGCGGGCCAAACACACGCAAAAGAAGCGTCAGGCGAGTGCCGTGAGAGGGGTCAAGAGTTTGACATCGGAACACTACCTTAGCTGATGCGCTGGGCAAACGCATCCCTTGATACTTCCAGAGTTGAACCAAACCCAGGTGGCTGGCACCTTGGGGATCAATAGTATAACGTTGGTTTGGAGCAATGGTCTGGCGCTCTGGCTGCTCCTGCAAGCGCTTTTTGCGCAACTGCTGGATACTGCAAGCCAAACATCGAGCACCAGTCCTACAAGAACCTCCGATATCTGCACCACCCCAAGTGCCAAGTGCGATACTTGCATTGATTCTCAATGCCATCCAGCAATCTGCCCACATACTGTGCTGCGAAACAAATAAGCTCAGGTGACATCCCCAACAGCATGCGGGGCTCTTTTCAGTGCTCGCACCAACCTCGTGGAAGCCTGGTGGAACCCTGGTGGAACCCTCGTGGAACCTTACCTCAGGGCCGCCCCGGCACCCTGGAGCCTATCTGGGCTGAGACCCCAAAGCTTCCAGCTGTTGGGGAGAAGCAACTCATGGAACATCGCTCACTTTGAAGGGGTGTTTCTGGGTCACGTGCAGAAAGTGGTATTCCCTACAACTAAAAACGGACCTCCCCCCCCCCTCATTTTAGAATTGCGGGAAAATGGAACCATACCCTTCCCCGATTCCACTGTTGAGGGCGAAGGGTTCCGCCGATGGACTAAAACATGCACCAGTTGATAGGTTTGTCCCATTCTTAGGGCTTCATCCTCCCAGCTGGTGCCTTTGCGGTACAAACGTCGGGCCGGAGTCAATGAGGGTAGCAGGGTGACCAGAAAACATGGTGTCTTTTTTGTCTGTTTTGATTCTTGCTGGCTTCCCTTCAAACCAAGGTGCGCCGGGTACGGTTGCCCGTGCGGCCAGGTCACAGCTCCCGCTGGTCCTCACTCACTGCGGTGTCCAAGCGGGTCTTCTCTTCTGCTTGGTGCAGCTTTCGGGAGACCAAGCCCAGCAAAGACCTGCCAGGGGCTGAAAATGCGTGGAGTCCACCAAAGACAAATCCGCGCATTCAAGCGGCACCCTCTGCGCCTCTGCTGTTCAATGAGCGACCGCTGCCACGCAGCTTGTGTCTTCAGACACCTCAGCCAACCCGCTGCTTGCAACATGGTCCTTTCTGACCCCGACCCTCCGCTATGCTAGGCCCCATAAGGTAGTTATTTTGCTTTCGGCAACTCATTCCAAGCTTTTCAAAGGTGGCCAACTTTGCTCTGTGAAGAAGCCTGCCACAGTGCCGGCGAGTGAAAACTCTGGCACCACAGACCGACCAAATTGGACCGCCCAACTCGGCAGTCGCAGTCCCATTCATTTGCCAAATGCATTTTGACCATCCAAGGGGCTGGGTGGACAAAGTAACTGAGCCAGTTGAAGTGATCATCTGGAAGACAGATGCCTAGCACTCAGTCCGAGAAAAGCAAACCAAGCAAGTCACACACCACCCTTGTATCACTGCAAATTCGGCTCAGCATGATGTGGTCCAAACCCTTGGATGCAAATGGCTGATGGAAGAAGCTTCGGCTTCTGCGGGAATGGTCATGATTGCCTGCTGCAAAGCCTTTTAACTTATTCACTTGCAAGGGTGATTGAGATCCTGCTGAGATGGGGTTGATCCTTCCTGTCGGCCCAAAGTGCCGAAAAATGGCCCCCATCTCCCCATCTCATGTTCCATCCGCGGCCTTGCCCATCTCCTGCGAGGAGTAGTAGGAGATGCGGTCGCAATCTATCTCCTCCACCTCCTGCCGGTTCTTGTCGAAGGCATTTGCCAGGGGCACTTCCTGCAGGCAGCGTTGGCCGATACGGCGAAACTTGGGCACGTCGCCAATCGGTTGGGCCTTTTCAGCTGTGCAAAATGGAACAGCATTTGGAGGGGGGGACCATGCTCACATGCCCCAAAAAGCCGAAAACTAGCGGCGGGTTTGGGGGGCTTGCTTCCGCCCCTTGGGCGGAAGCAAGGTAGCCTCAATCACTGAACAAGCTTGTTCCATAAACCTCCAAAGTCAAAGGTGGGGAACAAACGTTCAAAATACATGCAATCGACACTTCTCCATTCCTTTTGAGCCCAGACAAATTAAATGCACTTTCTATATGGTGCACTTCTCGCGGAGATTGTTTGCATTCCGGTCACCCGTAGCTATGACCGCATAGCTCTGGCATTCAACAGCTAGGCGGCCGCGAGGGCTTTTGTTCGCATGGCTCGCATGCCCTGTCGCTGCCTGGATGCTCTTCAAGCGACGCACACCTGGCCGGATCCGCTGGTGCTTGCCAGCTCCGTGCACTGTGGCCAGGAACTGCAGGAAGGAGGGGGTCTCGCAATCGATGATCCTCAGCATTCAGCTCCGAGCGATTCGAATCGTGTTTGAAGCCCAAAACCGTCTACGAGGGAATCGCGAAATGCCTGTGGAACTGACCAATTTGGAAGCTGCACAATTCTTTCGGTGCACAGACCCGAAACCTCTGCGACTTGGATAGGTGAGGCTCAAGGATCAAAGGGCGGCTTAACCAAGGTTATTTGTTGCCCAGTTTCAATCACGTCTTTCCGATCGAGCTGTTCTCGCTTGCAAACATCTCTCCTTATCCCTCTATCTTGCTGGCAGCTTCTTACGTCTATGAAGTCCAAGTGCGGTGTCTATGAGCGGCAATGTAAGCCCATCATTCTGCGTCCCAAAACAAACCATAATGCACCTATGGGCCGCTGCCAAACCGCATCACGGTAACCTCTGCCAGGCCTCCCCGGCTTGCTCCCGGTTTGCTAAACAAAACTAGGCGTTTGGCCGTTTGGGTCACAAAGCTCCGTGCCTGCATGTGTCTGCATCAAAGTTCTGCCGTGCTGCCCGTGCTTGCGGTTGAAGTCCACGAAGGATGTGCAGCTGAAGCTGCTGAAGTTGGATGTACTCCGATTGAGCCCAAGCCTCCTGGTGGGATGTCAGAAGGGCGAGCTCTTTGCGCTCGAATGTCCGCCAAGTCCATGGTTTTAGGGTCACCCTTGACAGGCGGATTCCCGCGGATTCCCAAGTGCCCTAGCACTGAACTCCCCATGCTTCTTGTTGATTCCTATCA
>CAUJNA010003620.1:154788-169788 GCA_963377175.1 Effrenium voratum
GTGTCTTTGCTCGCTTCGCCTGGGTGGGAAGGGGACGAGGGGGGGGGGTGCACGCACAAGTCCATAGCCCCAGTGAGCTAGGTGCAGTTCAGCGATGGGATTGCGTGGAGAAAGGGTAATACTTGGCCCCAAATGCTTGCCAGGAACTGCTACCATCTTACAGGAACCCCTTCACTAACACCAAAGCCCCTGAAGCAAAACTGGTCAAAGCGGATCTAAAGCACGTGGCCCGCCTCGGGAGTCCGAGGGTGCCATCCGTGCTACCTAGGCTGGTGAGGGAAAAGGTCTTCTAACCACCGGCACAGCAAGCCGCACATAGCCGCAGCCCGGCATTCACTAGCGAGGAAATGGGCTGCCTGTCAGTGGTTAGGGACCAATCCCCCCCCGAAAAAATGTGAAGACACAAATAGTAGCTTAAACGTGGTTGAGCACAAACAAACCTAGGGCAGCTATTGCAAACCAAACAAAAAAGCTAACATGGGTTCAGGGCTGCAAGCAAAACATAAAGCGTCTAATGTATCATGGCGGCATACATTGAGAAATCCCCAATTTGGTCTCATGTCGACGAACCGCTTGGGAACAACGCAGCGCAAAATCCAATGGCTCAACGCGTTGACCTTTAACGACCAAATCTCAGGATGGTCCCAAATACAAAGGACGCATGGCAGAACTTCGTGCCAGCAATTGCTGAGCAACATCATGGCTCGCTTGGCTCTCGAATTGGAGGAAGCCGCAACAGTCAGTACCACAAGCTAAACGCACACGGAAATGATAGCACACAACACAACTACAACAGACAGTCAGCTTGCGCATGAAAAATGACAAACACATCTCAAACCAAGCAGATTATAAAACAAGGACCCCGAGCCCCAGCCTCCGTTCGGAAGGTAATCGCCCCTTGCAGCCAAAGGTGCTGACGCTGGAGCTGTGGTTCAAGGCCACCCTGCAATCGGGCCCAGGTGGACAGAAGATCCCGACATCGACTCCAACTGCAATTGGCGCCCTCTATGCCAGCAAGCAGCTTGCCATCAAAGATCTACACTCAAACTATGGCAGGTAATTACCAAGGGCGCTCTCAAGCCCCTTTGTACCCTATGCCCTTCCAGGTGCGGGTGGCACGCTGATTCCTGTCTGCGTTGGTGGCAAGCATGGCAGCCGGCATGACTCGAGCGATGCTCCAAATCCATTGGTTAACATGTGGTTCTACCCTCGTTAATTCCTACGAACAGATTGCCTCATATTTAACCAGGATTCAAGCAGCTTTGCTCAATCGGCAGACAGCACGCAGCTGGCCTGGGAATACCCAAAACGCCGTCAGTGCTGCCTTAGAACGCTGCATGAAGCAGGGGACTGTCCAATAAACCCGCGACCGGGGTCGTGCGCTCTTTGAATAAGTGGGAGGCCGTAGGCCCGTCGCATGAAGGCTGACCACAATGCATGGTCTTAAACTGGGCAGCCCAAAGCAAACCATAGCGCCATGACCCTGTGGGCCTTTTGAAAGTTGCTTCGCATCTGACACACTTGCGGCCAAAGCTGCCCAAACTCGAGCTGTGGCCCAAGCTCGTCTTCCTGCGCTGGCGAGGACAAAGGCAGAAGCTGTCGTCACAGCCGACACGTGCTTGCGCTGGGCCATTGGGCGGTGAACCCGGGCAAGTGGCCAAAGCAGCAACAGGAACAGTTTGGAGTGGGAATCAGCACAAAAGAACGCATACCTAGATCAAGTACCGTTTTCGTTTGCTTGCCAGCATCACATTGGCAAACTCGGGAAGCAAACCCTCCAGGAAGAAAAGGTGTGTGGTGTGAAGCACATCCTTTCCAAGCGGCACACCCTTTCGAAGCCAGCCTGGAACCCAAAACAAACGTTAGTGGCAACCCCGCCAGCCGAAAAAGGCAAACGAGTACAAACAGTAACTTTCAAATGCTTTGAATGGGAAGTGTAAATGCTGTTTTCCAATGGGACAGATCCTTAGCTCCCCTTGAGATGCTTTTGTGTCTGTTGGCTCCGCCATTTGGCACCTACGTGCGCCTACTGAAGTTACCTGCCATGTCGTTCCCACATGCATACCAAGTTCATCCCACGGCAGCTAACATGTTCTCAATGCTCGGGCCTCAGGCTGTGTGGGAATGAGGACTCTCCTTTTGAATCCCCACCCTAGGGCCTTTCTCCCACAAGGGCTTTGCAATGCTTGGCCAACCACATTGTTCTCACTCTGCGCCCTCGGCTCCCATGCGCCTTGGTAAGCCCAGAGTGCCATCGCTGCCTGCAGCGTTCGTGACACTCAAGTCACTCGCGCATGGCTCGATGATCCCTCAGCCCTTCTGTGTGTGTGTGTGTGTGTGTGTGTCGGGGTGGCTCTGTCCACTCCCACCCCAAACAAAGATCGCACCCTCCCTCCCTGAGCTCCGCTTAGGGATTGGAAAGCGCTTCTGTTGAAAGAAGTCGCCAGTTCTGGCCGCCCAAGGACCCTTCTGCTTGCAGACGCAGGTGCCAACACTGGAACTGTGCGCAAGTCCCGCGCCGGGCCTGGCAACAAGGGCACTCATGAGGAGCCTGGACCGGCCTAAGAAGTTCACCGTCAAGTTCATTATCCTTCCCCTTTGGCACAGCAAAGGGATCAAAATGATTCGCCAGCTTTCGCAATGTGGCACTGTTGCTTTCCGGACAAAGAAGTGGAACCAAGCCAACAAATCTTGGAGACATGCTCCAACAACCCTTGAACAATGACTCAACTTTGTTGTGCTAAATGACTGCACCTTTTGCCAGGCAATGTGTAAGGCAATCTGGTTGTGAAGGCATTGGGATATTCAAGTGACACAACTCATGGCTACGCGCCAGCTCTAGGTGAAACAAACATGATTTCACCCATGCAGTTCCAAATCCTTCGCCCATACGATGCCACCAAAAGAACATAGCAGGAGTTTGGTCCAGCCAACCTCGGCAGGCCCAATGTGCCATCAGCACTACCTGGGAGATGACGAGTCAAAGCCATGCTCGAAAGTCCTCTCAAGCATGTCATTTGGCGTCATAAGGATGTGCCTGTCCTGAACCGAGGGTCCTTCAACTGCTGATGACTGTGCTAATTAAGTCGCCCGATTCTGTCAGGAACCGTCTCTTGAATGCATCCCGCGCTTGCCCGCCAAGCGCGAGGGCCCACTGAAAATGCCACCCAAGATGCTAAGACTGCCGCTGTGGTTGATGCCGGCAGGCCTAGTCGAGAAAATGTGCCATGATCTTCTGTTGCCCACCGTCGCCCAATGCTCATCCGAAAGCAATCAACAACTGGAAAAGCTGCTGACATGGAGAGCCACCGTCTCACCTACAGTGTGGCTGAAATCACATGCTGTTGAATACGGCGAATCCGGTCCCCATGGGTTGAGGTGTTTTTGTTTTACTAGCCCCGGCTTTTTACTAGCCCCGGCTCAGCACAAGGCCTCCCCCATGTGGCTCTGAAGAGGTTGGCTGGGAAGGCAACAGGCGGTATTCTCTGGGGCCTAGTTGGCCAGGCTGGGGAACGGGTTGGTGGGACGCATCCCCACCATCCCCAGTATTACCGGCCTCGCTCGGACTAGGGCTGCCAATTGCCTTTGATTTAGTGGCAATTCAGATGTTGCTCCGGGCTGGTTTCGGGCGAGTGTCGGGCTTGCTGAAACCAGCCCGAAACCAGCCCGACACTCCTCCGAAACCAGCCCGGAGCAAAATCTGAATTGCCACCAAATCAAAGCCAATTGGCAGCCCTAGTCCGAGCGAGGCAGGTGATGCTGGGGATGCGGCCGCCCAGCTGACAGACCAACCAACCAACCAACCAACCAACCAACCAGCCAACCAACCAGTCCCCTGGCCGGGCTAAGCCCCGAGCCGGGGCTAGTAAACAAAAAACACCGGTTCCTTCGCATGCCCAAAACAAAAAAGAAGAAAAAAACTCTGGTCGGGCAAAGGCCCCAGCGATACACACATGACACCACTGGCTGCTCCATCCAAAAGCAGAAGCGCGAGTGGAATGCAGTCAAGCAAACGGGGTCTGGCGGAACTACCACCAACATCAGTTCATGCCCCTCTCTCCCGTGCATGTCAAATTGATGCCCTTTCTCTGTAGGTTGAAAAGAACAGTTTGCAACAACTCCCTGGTATTGACAATGCAACAAGGAAATGGAGTCACTGGAGCCATGCCTTCGCTCCGTCACCCAAAACAGGCAGAATTCGAACACCCGAGCGCCTGGTCAACCCCAAGGTACCATCACCACCTGAGCGTTGCAGACCTTGCCTCTTTCGGCAGAGTTCAGGACTGCTTTAATCACTCTAATTAGCAATCAGAGAGTGATGGCTACTCATGATTGGAAGTTCTCCCAACCAGTGGTACCTTGATTTGCCGGAGAAGAATGGCTTGGACTCCACACACATGGGCTGCACGGCCCATGGAGAAGTTGGATTGGGCTCACGAGAGGTTTGGGCCACGCAAAACAGCAACTGTTTCTTGCTTTTCGTGTTTCATGTTTGTTTCGTTTGGTGCCAGGGATAATTGCAAGCGGGCATGAGGGCAGGCAAACAACCTCCCTGCGAGCACCACGATGCTGTGGCTTTACACTGCGCAAGCCGAGCCAATTCGAACAGTCAAAGCCTGGACTGGCACAAAGAGTGCAGGAGCCTTGCATTAACACTTAGTCGAAAACATAACGGAATCGCTGCCACAACTTGGCCGGCTGCTCTGCACGACAATGTTGGACCATGAATCGATTAGATCTTCCATGTTCTTCCCTGAAAGCTGCAGCAAGAAAGTGAGCGCTTGGTGCAGCCCCAGCAGCTAGCGCTGCCACTGCTACTGCTGTGGTTAAGACCACCCGGCCTGCGACGCAGGAATGCATCGAACTAGAGCTCGCGGCAGTTTAGACAAGCTCATGCAGTGAAGCCGTAGGTCCAATGTCCAGCGCACGCGCAGAGCGAGTTCCAGCCTTTGTGCCTGAAGCTCAGTGGCCATGCCTCAGCAAAAACTGACTGCGAATCCCACATGAACCAACGTGGCTGGGCAAAGTTCGCAGGTCCATCTGCTTGCAAGGCGCCAAAGCTCGCTTCGGCCAGATTGGAGGGTGTGGCCGAGACCCTGGGCGAACAGGGTGCTGGCCATTCTGGCCCCAGTCTCAAGCTTATGCCGAGCTTGTCTGCAAACAAATATCCAAGCAAATTTATGTTCGCACCCAGCAGCTCATGCCAGGGTATTCTTCCATTGCACTGATTGAAACGGAAAGCACCACCACCGGCGGCGATAAACAAAACTGCACGGCATACAACGGAAGCCCTGCAAAAATCTTCGTCACCGAGCAACTCCATGGGGTCGGCCGGCACCTCACCTGAAATGGACGGATCAACGGGGGTGCAAGCGCCAGGACATTACATCTTCGGCCCGCGCGCGGTTCCAAGCGCATGTCCCGCCTCCTTCACCAAACTCAAAGGCAGTCAAATCGTCCTGCGCGTGTAATGATGAAAAGCGTGGAGTATGATCGGTGGCCATCCCCCCAAATCAGGCTCCTTGCAAATGGCTTTGAAATACCTGAACAACTCTACCACTCGCCCGCACCGATGGCAGTGCTAGGGTCCCATCTGGCCATGGACCGCTGAAACAGCTCAAACGCGGGAAAGTGCATTTCAAGATTCGCCCCAAGCCGGCCCCGAGGCCCCGAGACGCATCCTGCACAAAGGCCTTCGCCAAATCTCGGACAGGCACTGGAAGCTGCGAAGAGATACTTCCCAGGACTTCAGAGCCTGGAGGGAGCTAAAGCTGTGGGAGCAACAGCCATGGTCACACGTTTAGTTGCTGAGTTAGAACTGGGTGGACTTTGCAAATGCACACGCGCCGGGCATGCAAAGCTCTGTGCAGCCAAGCTTCTGCCGTTCTCTTGCTGCGGACCACCTGCTGAGGAATCAGCATGCTTCGCAGCACGGATAAACTGGTCGCAAGGTGTTGGGGCTCTTGGATGGTTGTGCGAGCAAGTGCCACACCCCCGGTAGTGAGCAAGTGCCACACCCCCGGTAGTGAGCAAGTGCCACACCCCCGGTAGTGAGCAAGGTTTGCACGAGCACCAAGTGGCTTGAGCTTGAACATCGGGCGGCCTTCGTTGGAGATGAGGCCCACGGTACGTGCCAACATGGTGAGGCGCTTCAACGCCTTGTAGTTCCTTTTGCTGTCCTGGCGCGCATGGGCCGACAGCCCCAAAGCCCGGCCTCTCTCCATCGCCTAAAGCCAGGTGTCAGCTGAAGGCCAAGGCACCGGACCCCGTGTTAGAAAAAAACATAAACAATCAGTTGATCTGGGATGGCAGCTCTCCAGTTTGTCAGCCTCAGCTATGCCCTTCTGCTTCAAGGCGTGCAAGCAGATTGACCCCAGGCACCGTTCAAATTTGTATGGAACCAGAAGCATATGCGTGCCTGGGCTCATGCCCCAAAAGCAGAGCGAGCTACATCTTGTCTCGAGTTGCACACATTCTTGTGGAATTCCTCTAGGCTACAACCAGCCCCCTTCCCAAAGGCCACTCCCATCCCCCCGGCAAAAGGCCGGGCTGCTCGAGCGGGCCTGGGTTGCCTTGGTGGCGAACTGGCGGCACAGGTCGGCGCTGGCGTCCTGGGCGTGGGTGCGGGGACTTGTTTCTAAGTTGACGTGTGGCATGGGGCAAGGAGTACGCAGGGCAGGGCGCAGCACCTGGCAGACAAACACGTGATCAGAGATGCTCCCTCAATGTTCAAGTTGATGCAAGGCAGTGAGAATGCAAAGGTGTGCAAACCATTGACTGTCTGACCGTCGTCATTTCCGCCCAAAACTCTATGATTCGCTGAGGGCTGCCTCGAGCTCCAAGCCAAAAGATGCAGCCCCAACTTCGGGTGCCGATCGGCTGGGAATGTGCTGCAATGCACTGCTTTCAGGAGCGGGCTCGAGAGAGCAGAACTAGCCCACCAACCCCAAATCGTGACCCTGGACTGCCACCCCTTCGGAACTCACTAAAACATACTGAACCAATAGTCCGTCTGCCGTTTGGCAACCCACAACAAGAGGATCGCAACTGATTGGGGGCTGCAGCTTAAACGGTTGTTTTTTTTTGATTAAAATTCTGACCAGCCAACCTATTTGAGCGGCTACCACCACAAGCACTGCCTCTCAGCGCTTGGTGGCAATTGATTTTGCTAATATGGATGTAAGTGATGCAAGGACATGTCCGACACACCCTTGATTCAACCTACCGTCTGCCCCACCTCCTGATTAAGAGTTACAGTCATTAAGCCCTTGGGCTCGTTGCAACTTGTCCTCAACAGGAGCCATGTGAGAAATCTCAAAAGAGCTTTATCTCCACAAGCCGGTAGCTCATTGCCAGGCTGCTTGCATGCCCTTCATCATGGCGAACCGGCGAACTCTTTTTACCCGGCAGCTGAGCTGACCATAAAAAGGGCACATCTTCTTCGGGCCATGCCTCCGCCAAAGACCTAAACCCAGTGGAGCCACAGGTCTGAAAGCGCCCAGGCATAAGGATTGGTGGCTGTTGGGCGGCGAAACTCGACGTGGGGACACCTGTAGGCTTGACCTAGTCCAACTGCCAAACGAAGACATACAGCTAGCCTCTTCTTTGCGGAATTCTGCTGGCCAGGCGTCGCAAACAGCCAAGCTAAGCTCCAGCAAATCCAGAGCAAAATCCTCGATGTCGCCCCTGAGCTTCGCTTAAACTTTAAACGCAGGGTGCAAATCCCCGTTGGTGGGGACACCCTCTCGAATCTTCACCCACGTGGTCCGTCCGTATCAACAAAGAGATTCCGCTGCCAGAGGCAACTCAACCTACAGTCAAGGCCTCGCCAAAAGATCTCGGACAAAAAGGGCCTCAAACAGTTTTGTGCGTGCTGAAGCCGCACCATGTGACAGATATGGACAAAACATGCAAGGAGCCGTTGCTTGCCCGCCAGCTGGCAGCTAATGGTCAGTGCACATGGTAGCCAAGTCCAGCTGACAGATGCATTTTGATGATCCAACAATGGGGCAACCTTGAAATACGAAAGAACTTGAACCACTTGCCTTACTGGCACATGACCGCAACATACCACAAGACCGTGGAATAATTCCTCAAAACGGCAAGACACTGTTATCACTCTTTCCGGCCAGGTCAGTGTGCGAACTAGCAGCTCGCCCCAGCTTTTCCCGGAGTCTTTCGAAGGATGCGCAAACATTCTTCTGACGCCTCAGCGTGGGTAACTCCAGAGACTCTGACAAGAGAGGAGCAAAAGGTTGGCTTCCGCCAAGAAATTTCAAACACCCAACAGTATCACCAAACCAAATCTCCACCCTTGCGGTTTCACGAAGTTTGATCCAATTCTTGGACCGGCCCCGCCGATGCAAAGCTTGTCAGTGATCAACTGTGCGGACTGCTCTTTGTGCATCTTAGGCGCTCTTCCTCCAACTTCCGAAGAAGCCATCGTAGGCTTCACTTTCGGTGTCGCTTGCGTTGCTGGTGGCGCCTTCCAGGGTCGAAAACATGATGACTGCAAACGGGAGTTTGACTGAAGAGCATCTAACAGCATTCGTGGCAGCCTGTCACACGCCTTTCGATGCAAGACCCATGTTGTGAGCCCCGCCTGTTGAGTCTAACGACTCTGCTGCAGTCGCTCTGGAGCCCGCGCTATTCCGTGAGCTGCAGCGAAGCAAGTGCTCTTGCCGCTCCTGCACTGTCCAGTTTTGCCTGCTGGTAACACCCCATAGAAGTTCCCTGCTTCCAAGGACCAAAGCAACGATGGAATTCGGACATTTCTTGTGAGCTGAGAAGTGGCCTATACATGATGCTCTGTGAATGCATATTGGTACATGTAAACAATCTACCGTGAACCGTATGCCCATATATAGAATACGTAAATCTGTATATATATAGATATACATATTCACCACCCCCCCATGGACCCTGGTTTTTAGTGCCTTTTGGGGATGGTACATACAGAATCTCGAGATTTAAATTATCAAATTTTCCAAGTTTGGGTCCCCAAAGCCTGATAATTTGGAGCCCGGAGTCCTCCAAAATGTCCCAATATGATACCCTATCCAAATAGGCCTTTACTTCATGTAGTTTTCAAAATGTGTGCTTGTTCAATTACAGCTTAGATAAGCAAATTCTTGCCAAATAGGAGCTACGTGATAATATAAATATAGTTTCGGGTAAACTCGAACTAATCTTTAACAAACTATTTTAGATAGGAGTTTATTCCCAAATATAATCTAAGTGGTAAATATAATCTAATACTAAACATTCAATTAGCTGTTGATAAACAAAAACAGAGACTACTTCTCAAATATAATTCGTACTAAAATATGGCTACACATTTCAGGGACTTCTACAAAGAACACCGAAATACGATTTGTGTTATTTACATTCTGGCCCTTTTGTAGCATAAGAAAGGTCCGAAATGGAGACGGTGTTCCAAAGGAAATTTCAAGAGAGGTTCAAATTCTAAAACTATCTCTAAACAGGGACTATTTGCAAAGGAAAACGCAAAACATTCTATATCAAAAGGTGGATGTAGTAGATGAGCAAATGTGGACAGGTAGTTCAGGAGGCGAAAGGGGTGACGGTGTGCGAACATACATATGTATATATATATATATACATACACACATATATATATATATAGTACCCCTGATGATCCTGCGCCTCTTCACAAAGTACTGTCAAATACAGTGTTTTTGAGCATTACGCCTACCTTTGCTTACCTCCTGGAAAAGGTTCAACATGAGAACAGCTGACATGAAGCAAACTGCTCACCAAAAGCGCTTGAAAGTTTGTCTAACTAACAACTTGAAAGGTTTCTGGATCGCTAAGCAATTGAACGTATTTTACCACTGGATGGAAGATTCAAGATTCAAGATTGCACAGAAAACTTTCCTGATAATTGTCAATCCTGGCCAAACCCAAACAACATTCAAGTTATTCTAACACTTGAAAGTGCTTTACCACTGGATTGAGGATTCAATATTGAGGATGGCACAAACAACAACTTTCCTGAGAATCATCCGGTCAACCCCTGAAAATGTTCAAGTTGTTCTAAACCCTCGAACGTACTTTACCACTGGATTGAAGATTTGAGATTGACATATTTCACGGAAAGCTTTTCCGAGAATCTCATTGAACACCGGGAGGAATGTTTCAAAAATGTTAAATTATGGGATTCAATATTCAAGATTCCCAGCAAATATTCTCTCAGATTCTTGAATCTTGAATCTTGAACCCAGATTTGTTTAAACTGAGTTGTTCTACTCTTGGATGAAACTCTTTCAGATTGCAGATGCTGATGCCATTGCTTTTATCACACATGTATGCATGCATGCATATCATGTATGCATATGGCACCTCCCAAATTTTGACACAAAATCCAAGAAGCACAAACAGGCATAAAACACTGCAGAAATACAGGTCAAACGCACTGGGGGGGGGGGGCGGGCCACATGAATCTTAAAATACATATATACATATATACATATATATACATATATACATATATATATATATACATGCATGAACACGTACATGTCAAAACGTGCGACCCCGTCAGGTCATGACCCGCAGCGCCCGCGCTGCAAAACACCCGCTCCACATCGGTCAATACCATGTGGTAGGCGTTGGAACTTTTGGACGCCGACTTCTGGCCCTCCTGCATGGGACGGCCATGGCATAAAACCCTCATGGCTGGCACAGCTGAGCGCCCAAAAAGTTCGAAGCTTCAATGGCAAGACTGGAAAAGGGCCTCCGTTGAATGCTTGCACCGTCATTTTCTGAACTCTATAACTCACTCTTGCACGAACCTCTGACCAGGGCTCATGCAAAGCAAGCCGCCTTCTGGCAAACTATATCTGATTGTATCTGCCAAGCCCGAGTTACGTTTATGGCTGGAGCGTCCTGCACAATCAGCGCCGGGTCCCTTTTTGTGCCAGCAACGTTATTCTCAGGCGCGTTCAGCTTCGTGTTGTCGCTCTGAGCGTGCCTCACACTTGGGCCATCCAAGTCGGCTCTCCAAATGGTTAAGTGCAGCCCGTCTCGGCGCTTTCCAGTTCTCATTTGGGCTTCGGCTTCGGTTTTGGAGGGCGCTTTTGTGTCAGAGACAAACACGCCCACTGCCCTTGGACTGCTCAAGGTGAGCCATTACAAACCCATTTCTGGACAACAAGCCAGGGTTTGAGGCCCAGGCATCGCATTCGTCTTTTGTTCTGCAATTTCCTCGGCTCACTTTGCAACATGTTGCGCCACAGTAGGGTGTGCTGTGACATGATGAGCCTTGAGGTGATGTCATGTGATGTGATATGGTATAAGGTGATGTATGCTGTATACGCCACAGCATGCGTGAAATCATGGCCCTTGCTCCGCAATCGATCTCCCTTGCCGTGATTTACTTTGCTTCGGTGCTTTTTTTGCATTGAGCAACGGGTTCCAACAAACGGGTTCCGACTGCTTGTGCCAAAGGAACATCATGCGTTTTTGGAATCGAAAAGACCCATTGAACGGGCCACCCAAACGTATGTATACATGTCAAACATCACATTTATCTTACGATACTTCAACGAGGCAGGTAGAGGACCAGGGAGTTTCTTGTCACACACTTTGCAAAGTCGGCCCTGCTCCCCCGTTCCGAGCCTGGCGCGGGGACCCTCATTAGCTCAAGATGCATCTATGGTCCTTTGCACTGTTGGGGGAGTAGATTTGCAGCAGCTTCCCTTCCTTTTGGGCTCTACATGGACGGCAGCCTGAATAATTATGGCCGGCAGCCTAGCGGGAAACACACAGGAATCCAGGACCATTTCGTCTCGCAACCTGTCAAGTTGAGTCTGAATCTGACTGCTGTACCCGCTGGCAAGATTTGCGCCTGTCACCAAAGAGCCGTAGGCCAGCATGGTAGCAGGGTTCGGCAAGCAACAACATGTCAAGGCAAAAGGCCAAGAACACAGAAAGTGTATGTGTGGGAATCTGTCGCCCAGTGGCAACAACATCGTAATGACCTAGGCTTGAAGACTTGCACCCCTGATAAAAGAACACCTGCACGTCATAGGAGGCAAAGCTCGATCAGCTTCGGGTTGTTGGTTTCGTTGGGCCGGAACACGGGGCCCTCATCGCTCGCAAGCCACTCCATCAAGCCTTGGGACGCTGCGCCGGATGTCATGGGTGGAGCAACAACTCTCTCCCCAAAAGAATGCACGCGGATTGGAAGCGTAAGTGCATGACTACTTCAACCCCTGTCTTGCCAATCAAGTGCAGGCAAGGAATGTTGCGTCTGCAGCTTGCCGCCCCCGGGTGACAATGCAATGTACGCGAATTACGCTGACTTGCAAAGAGTCATTGACCGAGTTTGGCAGTGTCAAGATATTCCACAGGAGGAATGACGGAAGGACTGCATGAAGAAAGTTGCCTCAAGGGCAAAAGAGGCGGTGTCCTCAACAAAAACAGGCATGCTTCAAATCTGTAGGGGCGACAGGCATAATTTGCACAAACGAGCACACCAGATTCTAAGGCCGAACGGTCAAACCACGGCACATGTCTGGTTACGGTTTGCATGTTTTTCTCTTAGGCTCTAATTCAAACATGTCTGTGCATCGCTCTGCGTGCAAAGCTCAGAATCCTGTCAAGAAGTAGCAAAGGCAATGCGACCCATCCTTTGCAAGTGGACATTGCGAAAATGGTTAACAGCTTCAAGAGGTCTGACACTCACCACGGTGCTCGTGGCCCACCATTTGAGCAAACGGTTTGTGCTAGTCTCACGCCCCCGCCCAGCTCGCAGTTCAACACAGGCTCGACCCTACAATGCAGCCAGGGCACTGTAGGTCAGCTTTAGCGCGTTGAAGGGGCTTTTGCCCTCATGCAGCTATGTAGCGTATAGTGTTTGCGTATTTGTGGGAGGGGGGGCATCGACACGCAAGCGCGCGTGTTGGCATAGCCCTCGAGCTGTCTCGCACAGTGCGTGCCTCTCAGGTGTCAGTCTCTTTGTCTGTGCACCTTAACCCCTGAGACAAACCCTCACAGCTGCGGTGAGACCGAGACTAATCCTAAAGCCACAGGTACAGCAACGGAGTACTTCGCATGTCCCCGTACAGGCGCGTTTGGCAAGTGTGACTTGCCCTTGACGCCCAGCATGCCATTTAAGGGCCCTCAAATGTCCACAATTCACAATTGGCAGACTCGTGTACAACTTCCCTGTAGGCTGGGCCACTTGTTGTACCAAGCTGGTGCTTGCTGCCTCGGAGGTGTAGCACCTTGTACAAGGATTGCCCCGACCTGTGCGCTTGGATCGGTGCTTGTTGCTTTGAAAAGCATCCCGAACACAAGGTTATATAATTCTTGCCCAAGGGCAAGAACCTCCACGGCTGGCCACAGTTTCTACCCTAAGCAGATTTGAGTGAAAAGACCCTCTCATCCTGTAAAGGCCAGATCATATCCATTCTGGGTTGGAGGATACTCTTGGAAAACAACTCAAACATCTCAAAACTAAACACATGCGCATGCGTCCCCTTGCTAAAGCTGCACACCATGCCCATCTGAATGTGGCAATCCATGATTCGTAATTTGTATGCAACGTGCTGCCCTCAGCGGAAGGGTGGCCTGCACGGGCTTGGGGAAATGCTTCGCGTGCTCAAACTTCCCTCTTTCCCTGCCTTTCGTTTATAAAGGTGCTCGCGTGCTCTTCCATAAGTGCAGGATTCAGAAATCTTGGGTCCCGACACAGTGACCTCTGCCAAAGACTCGCGGAAGGTCTGATCCTCACATGGTCCATGCCTGTTTAAAAATAGGATTGGACAACCTCTACCAACCGGAATCGCAACTGGAAGGCATCAACTGCGCACATCGACTTCCACGCGCACATCATGCAAGCGCCGCCATTCTGTCAGTCTTGGCTCTGGCTTTCGGCAACAGCCACATGATGTGGTTTCCCCAACATGGTGCCTTCAGCCTCAGAAGGAAACAAACACGGCACTGCACCGCCAGGCGACGGTAGACAGGACCTCCAGGCTGGGCAGTTCCAAGTGCAGGCTCAAGTTCTGCAACCTTCGGCCAAAGTTCGGCCACACACTGCCCCTGTTAGTCCCCACCGAGCCATGAAATACAGGAAACAGACCCCATTTGGCTTGATCTAAGGAAAATGTCGCAGTGTTCAAATTTGGAAAACTGGGCGTGATTAGTGGTTGGCAGTTGCAGTGTCAAAAGGACTCCTAATGGACATTTGTGGGGTCCAGGGTAACCTGGGTAAGCCAACAATTGTAGCTGCGCGTGCAGGTTGACGAAGGTAAGCAACCTTCATCAAGAATGTTCCTTACTCATTTACAAATTTACTTCCTGCTCGTTGCCTTGCTTGCCAGCATATTGCCACCCCTACCTGTATGTGCACGTGGCGGAATACTCAAGTAGCTGCACACCACAGCAATGCAGTTTAGAATGATAGTCTGACATTCGGGGCATAACAAGGTGCACACCGAGCCGCGACATAAACTATCAGCAAGCTTCCTGTCACCACGCCGCTTTGTGACAAAGCTTTCTCACTGCACTGCAGGGCGATGTTGGTGACGATGATGGTGACGATGATGATGATGATGATGATGATGATGATGACGATGACGACGATGATGATGATGATGATGATGATGATGACAATGACAATGACAATGACAATGACAATGACAATGACGAGGATGATGCTCATAAACATCATCATGATGAGCAGATAGATTCCACGATGAGATGGGTGTGTGGCCTCTTCTAGCCTTGTCTCGCAGTGCCGTGCATTTTTTCAGCAGCTTGCAGGCTGTCTTTGTCCCTCTCTCCAGCTGGAAGGTCTGGCCCATTCTCTGGACTGGGAAAAATGGAGCACACTGCATCGGTTCAGTTCGGCTATCAGCACAACCCAATACCCTAACGACATGAGAGTTCCCTAGAAACTCCGCAAGATCAGTAGTTTCTTGTCTTCCCGACGCATTCCGAAGCGCTCCCGCAGGTCACCACAGCACACCC
>CAUJNA010003620.1:174788-209788 GCA_963377175.1 Effrenium voratum
GGTTCGCGGTGGGTTTATGGGTAGGTTCGGTTGCTTTAGGTGGGTCGGTTTAGGATTGGTCTAGGGTGGGTTCAGATTTAGTTTGGGTTGGTTGGTTTCGTTGGGTTGGTTGGTTTCGTTGGGTTGGTTGGGTTGGTTGAGGTGTGGTTTAGGGTAGGTTAAGGGTAGATTTGGGATGCGTTTTGGGTCTGAGGTGGGTCGGGGAAGGTGTATGTGTAGGGTAGGTGGTTTGGTGTTTAAACTAGGTCCTCCAGTAGAGAGGTTAGAATAAGGGTACCCTTTTTTCTGTAGTCTATTTTAGTAGGGGAACCCTCCCCCAAAAATGGGTAAAAGGGCAGTACTGGTGGACCCAGTAAAGTATATCGGGGAGTTCAGGGTGCTTCATTGCTTGCTTGCTTGCTTGCCCAGGGGACTGGAAAACATTCCCAATCCAGCGGGATAAAAACTCCCTAAATAATATAGCACCCATCTGTATTTTTATTTATGAGATATATATATATATATATATGCTCGTACACCCGCAGGGTCGATGTTCTGTCCGAGGGCCCACCCCTTGAGCCGCTTCTCGTTCCTATGCAAACTGCGGAGCATGAAAAAAATAATGATTGGTTTCTTGTGAGTTTCCCTTTTGCAAATGCACCTCAAATGGGTCCGACGTGTTTGGGCACGTTCCCACTTGGCCCGCGAGTCAGGCAAGCTGCAGACTTGCCGTTGCCGCTGATGCCCAAGACCTTTGGGACCAAATCCGCGGCCACCTGGCTAACAGGCAACTGGGCTTTCCTCTGGATGAAATGTGTATTCAACACTTCCCAAAATTGCACCGACCTGCCAAGTGATTGCTATGTTTTGTCATCAACATGCTGCCAGGTGCCACGTCTTGAACAACTGAAAATGCTTGCGCCAGCCTCGTCACAAGAGTGCCAAATGCCTCTTGAAAACATGTGGGGTCAACGCTCTCAGTGCACAGTTGATATGTCGGAGAGCCTTCGGGTGCTCTGCCGAAACATGGCCGGAACATCTCAAGTAGCTGCATGTTTCAAACAACCTTTGCAGTTCCAATGCCGCGAGCATGTGCGAGCACATGCACGTATCCACATGAACGCAAATGGGCCAATGCTGACGGCGCAGAGCCCGCCCCCCCCCCCCATGCTTCCGCTTTCAGCACATCCTAAAGCGTGCTAGCAAGAAACATGGAAGGACTACGGCCCGGCCCAACGAGGTTCAAAGACTCGGTGCTGCAAGAATTCTCAAAATCAAAAATTGTTGTTGTTTTCTCTTCTTGCCCCTTGATGCCCTTTATTATGCAGTCCTCAAATGTGGTGGTCTTTGCTTCCGAGCTCTCCGTGTAAACCTTTCTGAACAGACCATTGCGCCTCCTCAGGCTGTGCCGCGAGAACGCCAAAGGGGAACTTCCTGAGCTCCGGGGTGGAGTCGTTCAGCAGGAGGTCTGTGAAGACCTGAAGTACATGGCCCGCGGAGGGTCCAACGTGCCGAGGGACAAAAGTAAAGCCCTGCTGAACACTGAGCTTCCGACCATGCCGGGCGAAAGGCAATGGCAGTTGACCTTGCCAGGGGTCTCCACCTTCTCATACCTTGGTCGAGAAGGGCTTGACCCAGGCGTTGGCACTTCTCGTCCGTGGCTCTACGTCAAAGGCAGGCCAAAGCCCTGCGGTGAGTCTCTGACAGTGTCTCCCCACACATTCCGACCACACCCGGCAATGCAGCATGCCCACCCACCCACCCACCCACCCAGCCTGCTTTACACACGTGTTCTTCATAAGTATCCCATAATATCCCCCCCCCCCCGGCCAATGCAAGCACACGGCAAAGCATGCGTGGCAAGATGTAACAGCAAGTGGTGGCAAACCTCATTCACTCCACCGCACCCCTCACTCCTTTCTCACTCGCTTGCTCCCTGTCTCACGGACCCATCCAACCTCCCTCACCCTCCCTCCCTCCCTCCCCCCCTCTCTCCCTCCCTCCCTCCCTCCCTCTCTCCCTCTCTCCCTCTCTCCCTCTCTCCCTCTCTCCCTCTCTCCCTCTCTCCCTCTCTCCCTCTCTCCCTCTCTCCCTCTCTCCCTCTCTCCCTCTCTCCCTCTCTCCCTCTCTCCCTCTCACTCTCGCTCTCTCGATCTCTCTCTCTCCCCCTCTGCCGTGCTGCTTGCGTTGAGCGGGGGCAATGGTTCTTTGGGGACCCCAGTGCCAGTCCTATTCTCAGTACTCATCGACGCTCCTTTAAACCTGCTGTCTGCCAAGTAGCCCCTGCACACCTTCCTGTCAGGCAGGCGCACGTGCACACACTAGCCAAATTCACCGGCACATCATTTTCACCTGGCCATGGGCCCAACAAAAAGCAGCCTGAACTCGTGCAATGAATGAACAAATTGAATTATAGACATTAATGGCCTTCGTCCCAGGTGATCTCACTATAGTCAAAACGTGCTGGACATATACCAATAACTGGTGCTACCCAGAACAGCTCAGCCTGGAATTCAAAGCATTGGGACGTCTTCTGGTGCTTGGTTCAAGGGTATCTGGGTCACTGTGTGATCGAGTCGCCAGGGCCTTGGGAAAAAAAGAGGCCTGCACTGTACTTGGTTGTGCTTTTTGCCGGGAACCAACTGACAGCAAAAAACGACAACAGTGCTGAGCAACAAAACGGTAGACGAAGTTGGCAGCGCCGAGTGCGCAATGGCCTGAAGCAAGCCCACCCTGCCTCCAGCTCCTTAACCAAAGAGTCAGTCATCTGTGGGAGCCCGCGCTTGGTGGCCCCGTAGGCGACGTAGCCAGGCGTCCCCCCACCCTTGACCTGCAGCGAGTCCGCCTAAAAGATTGCCATAGCTAAAACCGAGGCTGGGGCTAACAGAAACAGAGGATCCCTCAAATCCGCAAAAACTGTTTGTAGGCGGCACATGGGGTGGCAGATTTCAGGTGTATGTGCGTGCAGCTTGTTTGCCTTCACAGGGGTGAGGGCTGAAGCGGCTTCCAAACTTCCAAAGTCATGTCACTCTGGGCTCCGTACTCCGCTGCCCACCGTGTTAAAGATGTGGCTTTCGACGCCCGCCCTTGCGTGGGCGCACGTGTCAGCGGGTAGCCAACCCCAACCGCCAGGAATGTCAAACAAGGTGTTTGAACAAAAGACGCGTGCTTCGTGCCCCATTCTCTGTAGCGCTCCGAACCCGTGCTGAGCATCTGCGTTCTGATAACCTCCGTTCCCCAAAGTCTTGCAATGTTCTGCAAGCGAGCATCTGCTGCTCCATGAGCCTCATTGCGGCATGGGTGCACAGCAGGATGCCGCCTCAGCAGTCAGAAACCCTTTCTGCAGCTTCCGTCTGCGTGAGTGCCACCAAGAAGCCTAAGTTGACACCTGGGCTGCTCAGCGCAACTTGCAAGTGCAATCAATGTTGTAATTAGCTACTCCGAGGAGTTCCCTTCTGGCAAAGGCAGCTGGAAAGCAGTCTGTGGCCACCATGTATACCACTGAGGTCTCGACGGATCACGGCCTCCACCGTCTCTGGGCTGACTTCAGTGAAGCGACGCCGGCCGCCGTTGATGCCGGCATTGTTGATCCTAAGGCCGGCTGGAGCCGATCCGTGGCCCCGGGGACTTGCACGTCGTCTACGCAAACCAGACCAAGGTGCCAGTAGTGCACCACACCAATCTTCTCCTTCACAAAGTCCACCAACTTGTTGATGCTCTCTAGGCTGGCCACATCGCACACGGTGCCAAATATGCCTTGGCACTTTCATGAAACCGCAGTCGCGAAGTTTTGCAGGCAGCCAAGGATCCAACCACAAGCCAGTGGATGTTGCCAACCCTCTACCAGGGAGCCAATTTGTTGCCTCGGAGGGGCTGGCTTTCTCTCCGTGCTTCTGCTTCAAGGACTCGACAGCAGAGGAAGGATCCTTCCCGAGACGGCTGGATGTGGTTCGCACTATTTCACGAGACCTTATTTGCCTTGACCACCGCTACCAAAGGGCGCTTCGAAACCCAAAACGAAACCCCCATCGACTGGCTAAAGCAAGTCTGAACCTTGATCTGCAAAACTGGCCCAAATGTCAGAAACTGTAAAGGTGCGAAAACAAACAAACAAACAAACAAACAAACAAACAAACAAACAAACAAACAACCAACCAACCAACCAACCAACCAACCAACCAACCAACCAACCAACCAACCAACCAACCAACAACAACTACAACAACAACCAAAACACAACTCACAAGTACAAGAAATCGGACCAGGGTGAAAGTAGATGGTGCAAATCCCTGTATGTGGGGAAGTAAAAGGGATGACTGAGCCCGCATTCGATGGAAATTATGACATCTACTTTCACCCTGTAGTAAGCTTGCCCCCTCGGAAAAATGCACTTCTAAACCAAACTCCATCAATCAAGGAGTATGCATTTGAGGGATCTCAGTCAATTTCAAGTTAGGCACCAAGCCATGTAGGACAAGTGTTAATGAACACTTCTCAAACTGGAATTTGATGGTGAAGCTGCGGCTGTTCACTCAAGCCCCGATCATTTACCATGCATTGTCTCAGCCTACTGCTCTGGCCCGTTTTTTTTTAATACACAGGCTACTTTCTATCTATTAGTCAACGTACCGCGCTGTTTTCAAAGGATTCTTCGATTCGGGTAGTCCAGCAGAAGCAGAGGGTAACCTTGAGGCAAGCTCTAGGGAATGCCCACAAATACAACGATGTTGGGGCATGCCTTGTTCTTCAAGTCACTAGGTTAGAGACCAAACCACCAACCAAAATCATGCTCTTGCGAGTCTCTGCAGCCGCGAGCCTTGACGTCGCAAATGACCACCTGGCCATTTGACATGAGCAAGGGAGACTAGCGCTTTCCCTGGAAACAGTTGACAGTTGACTCGATCCAACACTCCTAGTTTCCTGACATTGATCTGTTTCGACCCGAAAAATGGAGTCTAACCCGGAAGCACAAACAAAGGGGGGTTGGGCGTCTGTGCCGGCCTTCTGCAAACCCCGACGGCGGCCGGTTTCGACGGGGGGTTCCAACAGAAGTTGCGACGGGGCACGTTCGCCGCTGCCACTTCGGAGTTCACCGGAGTTGTTCATGTCAATGGGGATTGCCAGGCAGAATCCTTCAAGTGCCATCCAGCAATTGGATGGTTGTCAAGTTTTAGATCGGCATCATACACCTTGTAAGGGTTAGCCAAGCAAATCAAACCAGCTGAAAGCAAGCTAGACATATGATAGAAGTGCGTTCGACATCGGCAAAATGGCACTTGCTACGCAGCTACAAAACAAAGCTGCGCATGTGCCAAAGACAAGCCAAACATATTCAAAAGAATAGCTAGATACAGTACACGCCGGCAGTTGGCTAGCAGCGTGCTAACGAAATGCTCGGGCTATGTCAAACACGGAGTTGTTCAGAAACGTGACATCGGCCGGGCTTGGAAGCACTATGTTGCGAATCATGTCTATGTGCTCAGCCGCGGCAAACTCCACATATCTCTAGAGGATGTACACCGCCGGCCATGCAACACCGTCATTTCTGGGAGGTCTGTCTTTTAAGCTACCGCCCTATCAAAAGCTAAGGGGAAGGGAAGGAGGTAGTCCACAAATACCGCTTTGCCAGCCAATCTGAGTCGTTTTGTTCAGTTGCTCGCATGATTTGCCCTAATGGGCATGCAAGACTCATTGCCTTCAGGGAAGGGAAGGGAGGACGAGGGAAGACAAGATGAGAAAGGGAAGCGGAGAAAACTAGCGCATTTTAAGGAAGAGCCTCTGAACAGAAATGCTCAATTTAGCGTCGCGGGCTCGAGAGGGTAAAGCGGGTCTTGCCCATTGTTGCTTCAGATAACTTCTTCATCCACCTGAACCTTGCTCCAAAATTGTGGTTTCATTAGACTTTTGGAAAATGGCCGAATTGTGTCCTTTTGAGGAGGCCTGCTGCTAGCTGGGGTTTTGTCAAAGTCAATTTTTGCTGTATGCCAGTTAAGCAGCCAAAAAGTGGCACCAGGGCCATGTTGTGGGCAACCCGCATGGTGAACATCAAACAACATCCCTTCGAATCCCCAGCCTGGTGCCCTCGCGCCAGGAACTCGTCCGCATAGGCGTAGCCCACTCCCGCGGCGCCACCGGTGATGACCACGCCGGCGCACACCGGCGTCCCGTGCATCGCCACGGCGGCGACCTCAGGACCCTCTTCACTGCAAGAAGAACACGACGTTCTTTCGCTGATTGCCTTGACAAACCGCCAGAACCGAATCAGAGTCATGCCTTAAGTTGAAGGCCAGTCTCAGAGGCACGTGCGCAAGGACAATGCCCGAGAAACTGGCTGTGATTTTGCTGGCAACAAGCCTTGCGACCAGGGTAACCGCTCAGGGTCTCTTGGACTATGAGCTGATTTGGTCTTTAGCTGGCAATTGATCAACATTCCTGTTACCGGAAAACGCAACCTCCGCGAGAAACAATTCTTTCACAATTCTTTCGCAACTCCTCCGCGCCTTGACACTTGCGCTTGAAAATGGATGTGCGGAACCTTGCAACAAGCTCCATGGGCTTCCGCCGGTCTTTCGCGGAGCTTTTGCGGAACTTTCTCCAAAATTTTCCGGCAAACGTTTTATTCCCCACACAGCCAGGGAATCAAGGATGCAAGTAAAGGTGCTGCGCATCTTCCTGTCTGCAAGGGAGCGGGGTCTGCAAGCACGCAAGTGCACAGGCATGCCTCCAAGAACTCAACGCGGAATCTTTTGCGGAAAAACTAACTCTCTTTCGCAAACACCGAGAAAAAATCCATCAAGTCTGACAATACCCCCGGCAAACACATGCAAGCCCAGGTGCCGCCCAAGGTGTCCCCAAAGCGTGGACAAGAGCTTGCAGTCTGAAACAAGATGGACTTGGAAAAAATCAGTTCCAAAAATAAACGTGTTCTAGTAGGTGGAACTAACTTTATAGTCTTGCGAGGGAGTCTTTCCGCATCTTTCCGCTCAGTTTTCAGCATACGATGACACAGCTGGGGATGATCAAAGGGCCTTGCAAGATGTATTCGGTGACCATTGGTGCTCCCTAGTTGGGATGTCACGCAGGCTTTGGGGCTTGTCTCATTCTGCAACCTTTCGGGGACCCTCAGAAAATGTTTGAACATCGGCTTTGGGGGTTCACTTGGGCCTGGGTGTGCGGCGAGCTTGGTGCTGAACCCACGAGACTAGCCACGTAGAGTCGATACACGAATCTTACAAGCCCGTGTCCAGCCCCAGAGTCTGACTTCTGGAAGGTTCTCCAAGTCATCGTCAGCAGAAATCACACGCATGTCCAATGGCAGCCTTATGGTTCATTTCAAGCTGTGCGACTCAATTTGACCTGCAAAATCAGGCCATTTTTGCCTCAACTGTTTCTGCAGGAATGCGCGATGCAAATAATTTCGCATTGATTTGCGTTTGTGCGGAAGACATGGAGCCTGCTTGCACGCGGACTCGCGGAATTGCCTTGTGACCGCATTCATGCACGTGTTGTTGCCGAGAAATGAACATAATCACACTCACACCTATTATTTCTGTGGCGGTCGGGCGAGGGCAGGACTTGCACATATCAGCAAGCAAGCCCACCGACTTTTCTTTCGAGGAATGCATCCAACGTCAACTGCCTTGACCAAAAAAACACAAAAACATCTTTGTAGGGGTACTTTCCCCCATTCTTTCCAAGGATCCTTCTTTCTAGAAAACCTCTGGACCCCCGGGAAAAAGGCCAGTTTTTGGAAAGAACAATGGTTGAAGAATGGGGAATCAACCCCTAGAATCCCCCATCTTTTCGCATCACTTTCTCCAACTCCCTTGCCATGAGACCCTGAGGCCGTCTGGGGCCCCTGACTCGCTGCTTGCGCGGAGCTCGCGTCTCTTTCTTGCGCGCCGCCACGGCCAAAGCGACGCCTCAGGACAGGTGGCCGCTCAAATGTCCAATTCCCATTTACCAGCATTGTCCCTCTAGGGATGGCTCAAACAAGGGCACATGAGAACAAATGGACAACCTTTGGAGGACGCAGGTAGTAAATGCAAACAAACCGACGACTTGAATGCTCACCGTTTTGGTCTCCGATAAGCAATGAGACTGCTTGCCGCCACCGTCCGATTAGGCACTCTCCTGAGTTATTGTTTCACGTTGCTCCTTTTCAACAAGCTGCTCATGGTGCTGTTCGCTTTCACTCAAGCGTGACACTCAAATTGCGGGGCTGGCCCGCAATTCATGGATGATGTGCCTTTGCGCTTGACATGGTCTCACTCTTTTCCCCGTGCATCAGGTTGTGGATTCAAAACAGCGGGTGCAACTCTACAGATCGGGCACCATCGCGACCTTCAAACCGCAAGCCAGACCCGTTTTGCTTTGGCCTGATAAGTCTACAAGAATGAACCTTGAACCCTTCAGAAGCCATCTCTCCAAAAGCACCGTCCTTCAGCTTCCGAGGCTGTTTTAGGAAACCTTACTGGGGAACTGCTCCAGTTTGTGACCACCTGGAGGGTTGACAAAATGACGATCCTTTTCACCTTACGGCCCAAAATTGCACCTTTGCCAGATCCTAAAACGAGAAAACAAACTTGATGCCAATCTCAAACTTGAACCGAAACACGCCCTCTGGCAACGGTCGCTTGGCGATGGTGCACCCACGCTCGTGGCTCCCGGTCCGGTTTCGAACACGGGCCATCCGTCAGGGCAGGAGCGGCACACAGCGGTTCGTGGCTAACTACGGTTCACAAACACTGAAAGCCGTTGAAGAATTGACAAGGCACAAAAGAAAAGGATGTGGCCTGATGGAGCTACCTTTTCTGCTTCTCACCTGGCTGCCAACATGTGTGCCGTCGGGCCTTTGTATCGTTATTTTGGGCGACAGCTGCAAACGGAACGGGACAAGTGTTTTTTGTTGTACATCAAAAACACCATTCAGTGTAGCCCTATTCGGGGTAACTTGACACATTGGTGCAACTAGGGATCTACGTTTCGCAACTGTATCTGCACGGCCCTGACTTCGACACATGAACCACTTGTCGTGCATGAATCCGCCTTTTTAGTCAGAACTTCTGCGTTGCATTTGGCTCAATGCCTGCTTCCGCCTGTGGTGAATCAGAGTCATCTGCCGCTTCGGGCACTGGCATCAAACGCTCTGGACGCCCAGGGATTTGTAGATCAAGAAGGTCTCCTGCTCAAAATCTGGCAATAGCTTAGCTGGACCTAAGTGGGTGAAAAGGGGTTCTAGGATGCTGCAAACATGAGTCCTTTGGTGTCATCTGGAACCCGCTCTTTAGAACCCGTTTAGGGCCCCCTGAAGTTCAGCATTGCCAACGCAGGTGTTGGCTGATTCCTCGTGATTGCATGGGACATTACTGGCTATGATTCGAGCCCGCCAGCCTGAAACTTGGGCAAGTCGAAAAAGGCGATGTGCATAGCCTGCGCGACGCAGCAATGGAACAATCGCGTAAGGCAGTGGGGATAGGAGCAGCGCATTGCAAAAAGCGCGTAGCGTGAGGTGTCCAGGTGGGCTCTGCAACTCATCACTCACGGAAAGAAGGAATGATTGACTCTGCTGAGCGATTCCATCTCAGACAAGAAGTTGTTGAAATTCAGGACCACTTTCCCCCAAAGCGTTTTCATAAACACCATGAGGGTGCTCCTGACGGTACCTTACTCCGCTATTTGTTTGCTCGTTCGCGGTTTGGGCGGTGCCCCTCGCGCATCGCTGGCACTTGCCCGCCTCATGCGTCAGCGAGGACGCAAAGGATCGGCCAACGATGACCTCTCAGCCCAGGCGGCCGTCCAGGATTACAACTCCAGTATCAATCGCAGAATGTCTGCAAAGGAACGTCCTTGCAACTTCTACTTTTATCCCTTGCAAATTGGTGCCCTTGACCCCCCATTTTGCAAGAGTGAGGCGCTCCCCCCCCCCCAAATCATCAATGAATCAACCAGGGCCTTCACAAAGGTTGGGATCCCCGAGGCTTTTATGCCTGCCGCTTGACAGGTCCGCTCGCCTGCCAAGGCCCTTTGCCAATGAGCTCGTTGAACTCCACGTCTGTATCCAACGCCTCGATGGCCGAATCCCCGAGAAATAGCCCCGCAGGATTCACCTCCCTGAAACTCATGCTAAAACCTGGGCATGGTGCTTAAAAGGCTTGGTGGCAGTCATCTGTCAATTAGGGATGAGATAGTTTGAGGGTCCAGGAAGACGTAAGTTTCTCGATGGCACATACATCACGCAATACCAGTGACGCCGGCGAAGCCCTTGGGCGGAGGTTTCAAAATACTCTACTGCAAAAAACATGTGCTGTCAAACGAGGCAAGTTTTCTTTGCGCAACTTCTTTTGGGGAACCAACTTTGTGAGTTCTACTTGCAGGGGCGAGCAGCGAGCAAGCAAGAGTGCCAAGTGCCCCAGGGATCGCAATTGAAAAAGAATTTGTCCTTCCATGCAAAGTCCGCAGGTTTGTCCGACCAGCTTTGGAGAAAATAGACTGGGTGAGTTTCAGTTTCACGGCAGCCAAGCTGGTGAGCAGGAGCAAAGCAACTGGCCAGCTATGGCATGCAAAGATTTGGGATTGAAACGGATTCGCTGACGCTTTATAGGCCTCGTCGGGCAAAGGGCACTTGAAAACTGAAACATAGCGAAAGCAACGTCGTCTGCATCGACACTTGAACCAGCAGCCGCTTCAAAGCTTGGAAACAAGCCCGATGCGAGCTCATGTGGCGCATGTCATCCTAGGCTACTTCCAGAAAACAGGCGGGCTAGAACCGTCGGGGTTTGCCAACTTGGACTCGTGAAAGTAGCAAAAACACGCCGTAGTGTCTTTACCGAAACGAAACACCAGACATGTCCGCATGGGGTTTAGTGGCTCCAGGATGAAGTCCTTTCGCACATGTAGAGCTTGCCCAATAATACCATATGGTCTTCTATGTTTAAGGCTATCAGGCGCTGCTCACGTACCCTCGTGCAGATTAGCATGGAACCTCGCAACAAGCATGTTTGCGCAGAATCTTTCTGAAGTCCGAAAATTGGTCTTTGGTCCTGTCGCCATGCTGGGCGAAGAGAGGTGGCTCTCTGGCAAACTAACGTGGAGCTCAACAGCATCTTCAGGCCAAGTACATGTTTGATGTGCTGCGCGATGTCCTTTTGCAGCTTGTGCTTCTGGACCTTACCGTGCCACAGTGCCCGGCAGGCCCATCACGTTGTGATCCCTCTGGCACCCAAAAATGCACGGGGGGCAGCCGTCTGGCACCTACATCCCTTGGAAGCAGATCTATGTTCAGACAGAAGAGGGCAAACAAAAATCCCTTTTTGTCCCTTTTGGTTTTTGCCCCGTTCCCCAATCTTCCAGTCCCAGAAGCAGGAAGGTGCCTGAACAAGAAACATGCCACGTTCCATTCTAACCCACATGGCTCGGCAATCGGGTCCTGTCCAGTTTTTGATGCCTTTCTTGCTCCGAAAAGCCCAGGGCCCTGCCATCAGCTTGGGGCTGCTGCCGCTTCACCAGCTAGGACCAGGATCTTCTCAAAGAGGTCTGGGCGAAGCTCATTGTGCCTGTCACACGCGCAGAAACGTTATAGTTCAGTGGGAGGCTGCAACCAATCCATGAGTTAAGCCTCACAGAGATATTGCAAGCCCCACCCGGGAATGCCCTCGACAAGCATGCGCAACTCCCCAGTGTGAAGCTCCGATGACCTCAAACGGGTGCCTCTTGTCGCTCAGCCCGCCTCTCGTAGAACTCTGGCAGGACGACCCTTGGATCATTTGATAGGGGCGAATGCTGTCACCTCCGCTGCCTTGCTATCGTGCCCACAGGGTGCCCAAACTGGTAGCAAGTTGCTTGTTGGTCTGCTGGGTCGCCTCCTCCTCGTCGTCAGACATGTTGTCCTAGCGAGGCCAGGCCCAATTCAGGTCAGCCAGGGACGTTTCGAAGCAGGTCCGAACCAGAGGGGGCTGCTGCAAATGCAGGCAATGCCAGTCGCAGAATGAAAGCAGCGGTGCTTACCCCTCACTGTTTACAGCTCACAAACGAGCCCTGGCGAGGTCCTTCACGCGGAATGCAGCCAAAAGATGACGAGGAAACTCAAGCGCTCTTGAGCCAGAATCTCCGGGACGCGGTGCGCAGCAGGCCCCGTAAAGAATTGCCTGTCACTGCACTGCTTGTTGCACCAGTCCAACCATCCGACTACAATCAGATTTGAAAACGAAAAAAGCGAACTGATCCACGCTGTTGGTTTCCACCAACCTGCAGGGCGTTCAATTCAAGAGGTCGTAGTTGTCGCTTGAAGGACACGTGTGATCTTGCTTTTGGCTCCCTCTGCCAACCTTATTCAGAAGTCAACTAGGGTTGAGCAGAAGAGGCGCCCAACAAGCATTTGCCAGGAGACTTCAGCGGTCAAGTTTTTGGAGGAGCAAACCCCTCTCCTCCACACCACCTGGATCCCGAATCCACCCCGTGCGCCTGAGACCAGGCCGATGCCCACACCAAAGCCTTTCTGCGAGGCCTGGCTCAAGCGTGAAGAGGGCGAGATGCACGAGAGGCTTCTGGGGGGGTGGTAAATTTGCAAGGGCACTGCCTTGCTGCAAAAAATCCGCCGAACCGTGGAAAGCCTTCCAAATACTTTCCATGTCCAATGTGAGCTCAATTTGATTTGCAAATTAGGCTACCTTCCTTCTCACAGCCATTTCACTATACTTGCGACCTTTCTCAAGGAATCTTAGTTCCTATACAAATCCACGGACATCTACAGCTTCAATGGTAGACAATCCAGTCATATCAATCAATTTGTCTGGAATGCCTGCGCGCCGCGCCCGGGTGCGCACTGGCGCCTGTCGGCTCGTGCTGCGCAGAGGCGCCTGTGTGGCGTGCGCCGCGGCTGCCGGTGCCTGGTGTGCCACACACAGGAAAGTATTTGGCCAGGTGATCTGCAACATGGGTCGTGAATAGAGCAAAGGGGTAGAGAGGGGTAAAGGGGTAGAGGGATAAAGGGGCAAAAGTGTAGATGCTTACAAACTGAGTGACGGGTCTTGCTCACCCCACCCTCTGCAAAAGCGAGTCAACCGTGCGATGAACACTCCCACGGACTGGGATAAACTAGGTCTGAGGGCAGTTTTGGCAGGAACACAAACCCGACCTGAAGGCTCATCTAGCAGCCCGTTCATCAAACATGTGGCGCCAAGGGTGTGCTGGACCCATCTGGACCCGAAGGACGGCCACAGCTCCAAACTCTTTCCTCCCCCCCGCTGCCCGGAAAGGCATAGTTCTCGCGGGCCTGAAGTTGCACTGGAGCTCGGACAGGGGCACCTGCCACAGCGAAGGCTTCCATCTCCTGCCAGCTCGGCATGTAGTTTAAGGGCGTGTTTTTCTTGTAACTGAAAAAGTGACAAATAAATAAAAAATTATATATATATACAAACATGCTGTCACTGACCGACATCTGCCTCATGGAGCAAGACTCTGCTTCAGCCCCCTCCTGCCGCTCAGCCACTCAGACCTTGAGAACGCCACAAGCGCAAGGCCCCTATCCCACGCAACCCAACAAAAGCATGCACATCTGCAACCTGGTTGTTCCGAAATAGCAGCCAATAGCAGGGGATCAAGAGAGAGAGGAAGAGAGGTCTGCAAATGAACCCGGTCGCGGGCCCACACGGGACCAGGGGATCATGTCCCCACAGAAAACAAACAAAGAAGCTATCCAAGTTTCAGGAACCACTCAGAATCTAGCGAACCTTGCAGCGCAAAAGGGCTAAACATGACTGTGCCTTTCTTGAAAATTTGCGTGGAAGCGATGCCCTGCTTGCAAGATTCCAGGCTGGTCACCTAGCAGAGTACCGTAAGGACCGGCAAGGTCTCTGTGGATGTCCGCTACGCAGCGACCAAGTGCTGGGTCGCCTGGCTTGTGTTGATAGTGCCCCGATTGCCATCGTGACTTCATGGACTTCAACGCTCAATTGAGGCCCAGGCTGTCTGGAGGCTGGTTTAAAAAAAAACACCAAAATTGAGCCGCAATGCTGCGAGCATTCAAAGCATACCCCTCTCTTGCCTCTCGCACCCTTTATTTAGACTTCTCCCCTATGCGCATGCCACTAGCTGAACGCATCTTGTGTCCCAAGCGGCCGGGGAGAACAAACAAGACGTGGGTGTCTCTCAAAACGCTGAAAACAGGGGGACTCAAAAAGTACGGTTTTGGTGTTGAGTTCCCGTTGAAGAAAACCCAACAAGGTACCCTCGAAAAAAGACAGACCCATGTGGCATGATGGCATATCTGACAGCAATCAGAGCTTCGCTTCGGTCCCTTGCTGGTCACTGCTGAGCTGCCAGCTGCCAACCATGCAGAAGGCGCGTTAACATTGGTCTTTCGCGATTGCTTTTGGACTTCCCCCCCCCGGTACTCACATGAAAGTCACCACAGCTGGGAAGCATTTCCATACTGGTTGATCCAGTTTGTATTTTTCCACTGTCAAGATCTTGCACGCCGTAAGTACGAATCCCCTGGCCTGCTAGCAAAGGTGATGCGCAAGTCAGATAAGTCCTTGGCAGAAGCGCCCACGAATCCGCCATCATGATTTAGGAAGCTCTTGATAATCCTACCTGGTGGCACGAGTCCGCTCCATACAGTCCATCTTGAGAGCCCAGCAATGTGTATATTGTTCAGGATCTTGCGCAAAAGCCTTGCAGAAACAGGCTGCAAAAAGCTGAGCGTGGCAGGGTTGCTCCCTCTGCCAAACACATGCCCAGGCTGAAGAATCAATCCGAATGAAGCATCGTAACTTCCATTTGAAGGAATGGCACTTTCACAATCTCTTTCAAGGATTTGCCCGCCTCACAAGATAGCCGCTGTCCTGTCTGCGGCCGTCATCTGGACTTACCTGCTGCCTGGCTGGCAAGCTCCAACGGCAGTTGTCAGATTTGGCATCATCCTTCTGCACCCACATCAAAGTCGGGCGCTGTGACGTTGTCATTGACTTTTAATAGCATGGCAAGACAGAACACAATTCACTCCTATGTGTCTTCCCGGCCCCACGTTCGTTGAAACCAAGCGGCGACTGCTACTCCCGTGGGCAAAAGAATGGATAGCTGGGCACAGTTGCGTTTCCACAGCATAGCAAGGTGACAACCATCATCGTTCGGGTGCTGTGACGTGATATCTATGCCCAACGCAAAAGCAAGCTGGAAGCCTCCTCGCTCCTACGCACTTCCACAACATAGCAAAGTGAACAAGTTCTTTGTTCTGGAACCAAATTAGACTGGGGCGCTGGGACGCACTATCCGCCTTTCCCAACGAAAACGCAAAGCCAATGGCAAGCAGCCAGCAGCAGCAGCGCAGAAAATAACACGCTGGATGCGGCAACGTCTCTGCACGGTTTGCGCGGGTGGGCACAAAGGAATTGGACATGTGAGAGCTTGAAGCATGATTAATATGGCAACTTGTGACGCCCTGGCCGGAAATGCTGCCGGCGGCGAGAACATCTGCAAGTTGACGCAACGTAACCCTATATCCCCTCCCACCGCATACGGGAAACCGACCGGTGGAAGACGCGTCAGGCGATTGACATGCGGCAACTGTGCAGAGCTGCAAACAGCACAGGCTCGCGGGGGCTGAACAGAAAATGACATATAGCGCAAACAAGCATGATTACACATCCAATGGGGCATGCAGATAGGGCCTTCCATACCCAGCTTTTGAAGGTCTATGCTAGCATGCGAAGGGGTCTGCGCGCTGTTTTCACACGCTCACGAGGTCCCTCGGTCATCGGTGCTGACGGGCTCTTCTGTGATGAGAACTTGCCCTTGGTCTCCGCCACCCACTTTCGCAGTGCCCTGGAAGCATCTTGATTTCGCAGACTCTCAGGTTGGGCAAATGGGAAGGACTCTTGCCATCTCAACTGATTGAGAAACAAAAAGGGTGGCTAGCTGGGTCAGAGCCTCATGCCTCATCCTTACTAATTAACTTCCTTTTTCTAGAACGTCCTTTGGGCTGCCAGGCCGATATGCAACCGACATGTTTGACGTGCACGATGCCTCCCTCCTTCACCAGTCTTTCCAATTCTGGCAGCCGAGTCTCGATGTCCGCTGGATTCGTGTCAGCGTCCTGCATGTTTAAGGGAGGTTGTTTGCAATGCTGTCCCACACGTACTTGCCGGAAGCAACCAATTTTTGCGCTCACTCAAATTGGACTTCCAAACATGACCCCGTAGCCCTTACAATGGCCCTACAATCATTGCTGAACATAATGCCTAGCAGTTTGGAAGCCAGGCATGTCGCAGGGTCCTCAGGGCCCAGCTCCTTGGGAGGTGGGTCACTGCCTCGCGTGGGCACATTCTGATGATTGCCGTGCACAAGCTGAAGAAGTCGGGCGAAGCAGCTTTGTGAGGGCCACAGGCTAGTGCGTAGATTTTTCTGGGAAGCATGGCAAGCCTGGCATGCTCACCGCCATCAGCAGGGAAACAAGCTCTGCTGCCATGCTGCTAACTTTCTGGGTTTCGTTGCTGGAATCCTCCTTGTCGTTTCGGATGTCGCTCGAAGAGGAGCCTGCAGCCCCGAAGGATGGAGCAACATTCTTTGACGTGCGAGCGCTTTTCCCAGAGTCCCAGAGCACAACTTCTGAACAAAACCTGTTCTCCTGTCGATTCGTCTGTCGGCAAGGTAAGTATCGTCCAGGAGTTGAGGAGCTAGCTGCCAACAAATCACAACATCACTTGCAACTCGAGCGTCCTGCACGCGCTGGTTATTGAACAGTTGCTTCCGTGTCTGCGTTCTGTGACCGTCGGCATGATTGGTTGATATCTGCCTGGCACCCCAATGGCCAGGCAGTCCTACCCTCAAGGTAGTCCCTTTCCTGAGTGGCAAAACCAAAGGCAACCTGTTTTCAAGGTGCAGCAAATGTGCAGCAAGAAGCTGAACAAAAATCAACATGCAAACTTTACAAAATTTTATCAACCAAGACTTGCGACGTTGCAGGGGTACGTTGCATTTCGCGACAGGTTGACTTTCGAAGAGGGGACAGCTTTCAGCCTGAAGCAAACTGCCAGGGTGCCGCCGGCTTGTTCGGTGGTGAGGACATACTGCGCCAAAGTCGCGGCCACATGATCGATGTTGGTTGTAAGACCTCGCGCACATGAGTCAAGTTCCACAAAACCACTGCACACATTCTCAGCCAGCCAAACACAGCAGGGATGTTTGCAACTGCCCCAGCAAATACTGATGGCAACTGCTGGCAGGCTGTCAGCCTTGGAGTCTGCTTCAGCTGCTTTGTACGGCCAGGTGCGAACCGGCTCCAAAGAAGCATCTTTCCCAGGCCAGCCAACCATGTTAGGCGATGCCGGCTTGTGACCGGCCCAAAATTTGGGGGCTAAGAGCATTCGCTGAGAACCTGCCTTCATCGTCCGCACCGCCAGCCGCCTCTTGCCTTGGCACATGAGATTTCTGCATCAACCACGGTAGAACCTCAAGAGTCAAACAGCAAATGTTGACCCCGGCTGCAGCAAAGAAACTCTGTGTGCAAGATGGCCTGGCCATTGGCTGACTGTGCGTTCGCCTCGGCACCCCGTCTCCAGAGGCAGAATACAATCTAACCTGAACATCCGCTTCAAGTTGCATGCACTGGTTTCTTCCAGGCATGTGGCCTTTAACAACTGATACAGAATCGCCAAGTGGTGCGCCTGCGCCCTGCCTAAACCTCAAGCTTTCCACATCGTGTCAAACACAGGCAGTGGCTTTTTGTTCATGCCTCTGAAGGAAAGACTGGCAAACAGCCAGTTGAGAGATCTTGAAGGTCTCAACAGTTGGACTCAAGATAGAAAAGCATGTTTTGTGGGACGGGAGGGGGGGAGTTGACGAATGTAGGGGCCCTTTCAAGTGGTGGCATCAATTTAAAGGCACCTTGGGCGACACCAGGGTCTAGAAAAAAGACGAACATATTTTGGACAACCCGTGCCCTTGAAACGGCGGAGGGACTATTGCCATTGGCGTCGTCAAAACAAGAAGGCATTCATTTGCTCAGGCGGAGCGCAACAACCTGTTCAACTCCATGAATATCACAATCAAAAAGCAAAACAACTGCGCCACCACCTCAAGCCCGTGATTAGAACACACACACACACACACACACATTTAAACATGAACAAAATTAATTAACTATCGACCCTAAACATCCCCCAACCCAACACCAAAAAGCTCCAAAGGGCCTCAAATTGGAAACATAGGGCCGCAAAATAGGCGCCAGCCCTTCCCACAACTTTCGTCTCGAGGGGCTTCCGCGCCCTCGCCCTCCGCCTCTTTGCGTCGCCGCAGGAGGCGCATGTGGCGACGGAGCTGTCGCTCCGTGGCCTCCAGCGGCGCCTCAGCCGGATGGGAGAAGCGCCTCTGCCAGGTTTCTGGACGAAGACTGTAGGATACCCATCTTTGGGCTGCGTGTCACACTTGTCGAAAATGCCCCCGGCCATAGTCACAGCAGCAGCCATGGGGCCATGATCTGTCCACCCTACTGTACAGAGCGGAAGGAGGGGGAAAAAAAATGCAGAATGAAACAAAGCCAGCTGTGGAGCGCACACGGACTGGACCTTGACAGAAATCATCCTGCAGCCGTGCCACAAGTTGGGACTCCAGCGTCGCCTGCGTCTTTCGTAAGTCGGCGAGCTGCTTTAGCCTCGGCCCAGGAAAGATCAAATAAGCCAAAAAGGGCGGCTTTTAGCACACGCAAGTTCATTCAAGGCGCTTGTCGGCATGGGACTTCTTACTGGCATTCTCCTCCGACACTCGGCGGTCCTGCGACGCATTGCCCAAGATCAACCATAGATTTCTGATTCAGTCAAGGGTCGATCTCCACTTTTTGGGTGTGGCAGTTCACATTGCCAGCATTTTCCTGGGTGGATGGATGGAATGCTCATGGCATGTTGCAAGCTGTGCAGCCAGCATGCTTTCTGCTCCCAGCTTTATTCTGGATAGGCGGGCACACCATCAAGCAAACATTAGAACCTGTTCAGAAACAGTGACAAGAGAGCATCCCCCTAAACGGCTTGATGTCCGACATGGCAAACACAAGCAAATACACACACACACACAAGCACAATCAACAAACAACCCATAGATGGGCAGCGTTGCCAACACATCTCTGACTTCCTATGCAAACAACAAAGGCCCAGAACTCAAACTGACAACAATGAAGGGATGATCTATCAACCCAAGGGCTGACCCTCCAACCCTTCTGGCTGCTGCAGCACTGACCCAAACAGAGAGATGCGGTTTCGCTTGCCCAACAAAAGTCTAGCCTTCAAAGGAAAGGGAGGCTTCAAGGACTTGTTCCTGGGCTTCATGTTCCTGAGGAAAATACAACACAATCGCCATTTATGGAATTTCCCAAAGGGCACTCCCCTACTTGAGCTCGCCAAACTGTGCCCAGATGTGGGTCTTCAGGTGACACACCGAAAAATCCTGATCCTCCGAGTCCACAAAAGGCTTTGTGTGTGTGTGTGTTGTGTGTGTGTCTCTATGTGCGCCTGTCCCTGTGTATTTTTTGAGGGGTACCCATTTTGGCGTTGGTTTAAGGTCGGGACCGCTTTGAGCCAACGGCTCACTATTATAAATTTGTTTTGCAAGACTCCCGTGACCCTTTTGCCCAGTTTGGACACCCCGAGTCCTGGAGAGCTCGGACCTCAGCGGTGAGCGCTTGCTCCTCATTCCAGCGCTGCTCCTCCATCTGCCGCTGCTCCTCGCGGCAGTGGTTGGTGGGTGGAACAAGCCGGCGGCCCAGTTCATCAATAACTTTGGAATGTGGAACTTTCATCATGTATCCTCATGCAGACTTCACGAGGAATGTCCGGCGATGTCATTGCACCAAATTGCAGGTGCATAAACTATATGAAAATGCCCCAAGCAACAATTGGAACATCAAATCCGAGTTTCTGCCACCATACCGCAAAAATGCATGGCCAAGCTTTGCTTTGGGCGGGCGGGGGCTGTCAGTCTAATCATGACAACACATTCCATGCAGCATATGCAGCATCAGCAGCTTTGACATGAAAGCGCTTGGCCGGACGCTGCCTTCCATGCCATGATTGTCACATAGGGTGGAATGAGCCATTGAGCCCGCTGTTCAGAAGGCACCTACACACATGTCAAGTGCGCAGGCTCCCTTTCCGAAAGGACGGCAGCCTTCGAAAAGGGGCATGATTGCTTCCATGCATGGAGGGAGGCTACCTGAACATGTCCCCTTCACGCCATAGGCTTTAGGTACTCCACACAGGTCGCGTCAGCCAGACATATCCTTTGGGACAAATCAAACTGAAACCAACGCCAGTGTCAACCTGACTGACCTGATAGGATCTTTATCCGTAACTGGCCTCAATCCACTGCTTGGCCTCATCGCTTTCAAGCTTGTCGCGCCTCGGTCGCCGGGAGTGTCGGCAGGCAGGCCACGCTTTGTTTGGACCCAAATCAACACTTCTGACAATCGATACGGAACCCCGAAAACACTCAAGTAGAGGACCTTCTTCTGGGAGCCATTGTTTTAGGTAGCTCCCCCAGCACCCCACGTTCGCCCACCGGCCGCAAGGGGCGGAGTTTTCGTGAGGTTGTGAGACCAAGGGGGGCTGAAAGTGGTGCGACAGGGGCGATACTTCTGCCCCCTCAAAACTGCCCCCTTCTACACAGCCTCAATTGCCGTAGATGTTCTGTGCTCGAGCTACCTTTCCCGGCTTGAGTCTGGGATATAGACCTTTTTGGAGGACCACATTTACCGCGTTCCACGCTGGCACTTAGAGTCTGTCACTTGGATTGGGGGCTGTTGCTACTTATAGTTTGGGTTGGGTGGTTTTAGGTACCAACACCACTGACTGTTTAGGGCGACACCACCACTTACTGCTTAGGTTGGGGGGTCGTTTTCCCGCAAGGGCATGGGGCGCGGGCAAACGTAGGGCGCTGAGCAGAGTAGGGGTTACGTGATGTATTTCTCTGGTGCGGTTACGAGGTATTGCAGTATGGGAAGTGGGAACTGTGGCTTCTTTGCACAGATTGCTCCAAAATCAAAGCATTCCACCAACACACCTCGACATTAAATGTCGTTCACCTCTACTCCTCTACACATTTTGTTCCGGTCGTCTGCTTGGCTGCCATGGACAAGGTGCATGCTGCGCCGTGCTTGAAGCAGTTTTCGATTTTGTGCACCGTGCGCGCCACTTTTGTGTCTTGCTCGCAAACCTCCTTGCATTTTTTGAGAAAAACAAAACAAATGCCCATTTCAGCTATTGGATTGGCGTCCTGCACCGTGTTTCGGACACTGAGCTGCGATGCACAACAGTGGCACCTGGCTCACCTCTCAGTTTGTCACAGGAGAGAGCTGGACCAAATGTCCAGCTGCTTCCCCTTTTGCCAACCCCTCAAAGGAATATCTGGCTTGTAGCGTCCTGTTCCCCAGATTCACGCCCTCACGTGGCTTACAACTACAAAAAAAAGCACCGCTGTAATCTGAAGCTTTTTCTTTTGCTATGGCGCAGAGCTTTCAGCTTGCGCTGGAGGTGCTCCAGCTTCTCTGTATCCTGCTTGAGGTAAATGCTCAGCTGCAAAATCTGCTTCTGCAGATTTTCCTCAGATCTGCATTGCCGGCCCCACAAATACACCTAAACCTCAACAAGGCAACATGAGATCCTTGAACAAAACATACTTGTGCATGAAGCCTTGTTATTCGAGAAGCGACGTTGAAATCAAGGTCAAAAAACGCAACTGTTCTGTCTTTAACACAATCCAAACCTAACAACCAATTCTGTGCACTCCTACACGCGCATTAGCTGCATTTCAAGAGTCGTTCTTGACAAGCCACACCGCTGATTCAGACTCCAGCTGCTCTGTTTGTCTCATTGCCTGAGAGCCATGGGGCCATGCGTCGGATACTTGCAATCCTCTCGTCGGGATGCGGTGGCCATCAGGCTCATTGCAACACTGGATGGGGCCAGTCTCACAACTCATTCGGCCACGGGGAAACTGGGATTCGGTTGTCACAGAACATTTGCACAAATTACTATTCCCAACTTGAACATGAGGGAACCCGTTGCAAAACCCCCTTGAAGGGTTTGCCTAAGAAAAATGTGTCCTTACAATTTCAGCTTTCCATGCGCAACTATTGCAGTCATTACGCGCTCAGCGGGCCTTGCTGCTGCCATCGCTCTCCAGGCCGGCCCGAACTGCGCGCGCCAGGCTGCGCTCGCGCTTGCGGTTCTCCTTGGGTGTCCACAAGGCTCGACAACGGACAACGACGAAACCGGGCGTTAATCCAACTAGCCATACTTGGATCTTTTGAAGTGTGCACATACAGTCCCCAAGTTCGACTTGTTGCCTTCCGATCTATTCCGTCAATTCACTTGTGAACAGGTCGCCGAAAGGTTGTACGCCAAGATGCGGTCTCCAACCGGCGCACCTTGCGCTGCTCAAGCTCGATCTCCTCCTCTACGTCTCTGATCTCAGCAAGGCGCTCCTGAATGGAATGTTGAAGCCACTCAAAAGCCGACGCTCCCGAGATGCTTCTTGGCCGCAGGCGGATCGTCTGAGAAAATTGCTTGTCACGACACAACCCGCAACTATGGACTGATATCCTTCGGTACCTGCCGAAAAGTGCAGCCAAGCAGGATTGTATCTACGTGCTGGGCAAGCACCATCTTCTGCGTGAGCGCATGCAGACATCCCTCATCATCCCTCCTCACGAAAAACCGCGTCGTCGTAACCCAGCATCTGCTGCAAATAGGCATGCTCTCGTTCACCTCAGCTTGGTTTGTGGTGATTGTCGAAACTATCGCCTGAAAATGGGGTGCAATGATGTAGTGGTGTGCTTGGGGATGGTGGAACCTGTCCAAGACCTTGCAACTATTGAAGCAGCGATTGACGCAGGCAGGAGCTTCACTCAGCCAGGCGTACGCTTGGAGTGCCCCCCTTGCAAGAACTTACAGTGGATGACTTGTTGTTTGATTGCAAACTGAAGTGCAAACGCTGAAATGAAAGGGGCGACATGGAGTCATAGGGCCTCCCTATGCTCGTATCTCTCAGCCATCCTGCAAAGTGGCAAGTATGTCGGAACCTGCTGACTCCCCGAAAGATACGCTACCCTGGAACACGCGAGAGGCGCGGCTGCCATGAGCTGCGCCCAAAATGCTTCTGCAATTCCATGCGATGCAAGGCCCGGCCCCCCCGACCACCCCAAAACCGAAAAAAAAAACACTTGTCACATGACCCAACCAAGTGATGGCTAAGTCACCCCAAAAGGGAAAATCTACGGGCCCCTGTTTCAAGTCCAGTTCCAAAGCGTCTGCTCGGGCCACTGGCAAGGCGCAATTGTGAAGTTGCTGCCGCGCCGTGCCCAGGTCCTTGCCCTCGTGAGACTCCGGCTCTGGCCTGAAGGCTTGGCTCAAGCGGGGAAGAGGAAAGTCAAAGACTCTAAGGGGAACAAGTTTTCAGGCAACAAGCTTTCTGTTTGGTTCAACAAAACCTTCTGCGATCTGATCCAACAACTTTTTGTTTTGGTTCTGAGGCTCCCCTGAAAAGCTGCCACTGGCTCACAGGAGGGTCCGAACGGTGGTGGGGTCATCCGCGCATTCAATCTTGGAGTCATTCGCGCATTCAATCCCGCAGGGTCATCTGCGCACGCAATCTTGGAGTCATTCGCGCATTCAATCCCGGAAGTGCCCACCACAGCAGAGGGTTTGGGGGCTGGGGTTTGGGTTTGGGGTTGGCTTACATCACTTTAGGTTTTTGGGTTTGGGGTTTAGGCTTTTGGGTTTGGCTTTAGGATTTAGCCTTTTGGGCTTGGCTCGCATCACTTTAGGTTTTAGGTTACTGTAGGGTTTAGGCTTTTGGGTTTGGCTTTAGGATTTAGGCTTTTGGGCTTGGCTCGCATCACTTTAGGTTTTAGGTTACTGTAGGCTTTAGGGTTGTGGATTTGGGCTTAGGGTTTAGGCTCTTGGGTTTGGCTTGCATGACTTTAGGTTTTAGGTTACTGTACGTTTCAGGGTTCTGGGTTTGGGTTTAAGGTTTAGGCTTTTGGGTTTGGCTCACATCACTCTAGGTTTTGGGTTTTGGGTTTAGGCTTTTGGGTTTGGCTTTAGGATTTAGGCTTTTGGGCTTGGCTCGCATCACTTTAGGTTTTAGGTTACTGTAGGGTTTAGGCTTTTGGGTTTGGTTTTAGGCTTTAGGCTCTTGGGCTTGGCTCGCATCACTTTAGGTTTTAGGTTACTGTAGGCTTTAGGGTTGTGGATTTGGGTTTAGGGTTTAGGCTCTTGGGTTTGGCTTGCATCACTTTAGGTTTTAGGTTACCGTACGTTTTAGGGTTCTGGGTTTGGTTTTAAGGTTTAGGCTTTTGGGTTTGGCTCACATCACTCTAGGTTTTGGGTTTTGGGCATTATCATGCCTGTGAGCCCAAAAACAATGAATGCACAAACGACCCCAGGATTGAATGCACAGACGACACCAGGATTGAATGCACAGACGACCCCGTGACCGGTCCGAACATCCTGACTTGGGTTGTGCTGAACGCAGTTGCTCGGGAAAAGAACAGGGTACTCAATACACCACTTAGAAAGAGCTCCCCAAAACCTGCCCCTTTCCCTGCCCCGCGCCAGCTGCCAGGAAATGCGTGCAAGGAAACATGTGTGAGACAGTGAGACCCCCTAAACTGCAAACTATGTATCTAAGCCTTCTTGAAAGGAGCCTGGCCAAGCCCAAATACCCAAACATCAGAATTGAAAAGGCTACTCAATTGGCACAAAACAGCCTGCATAAAATTCGCAAATACTCATATATGTACACCAATATAATACTAAACCAATACTAAGCTAGCACTGGTGCGGCAGTGAAGCAGTACTAAAACCCACAGTAAACCAATTCTAAACAAATACGTCACCAGCATTCAATAAGCAATACTAAACCACTACTAACCCGGAAAACAATTTGAGGGGACGCAATAGAGGAACCGCTAAAATAATTTAGGGTTCAAAGGTTACCCCCAGGTAGTCTCTAACTGATAATTTCCTAGGTTTGCTTTAACATTGCCTAATGCTGCCTTAGTGCTCGCTTAGCATTAGTTCAGACTTCGTTTGGAATTGGTTTAGTATTGGCTTTGTATTGCTTGGTGCTGCCTTAGCACAGGTTTACTATTGGTGCGTCTTTTGTTTTGGTTTGTGCTTCTTTGGCGCCCCTCCCCTTCAAGGGCAACCTCAAAAAAGGGGGCACAGCCATACGAACATCTTCTGCGCGTTAAACAAGTGCAGTCCAACGGGTCTTGACACTGGCCCAGGCGCTTCGGCTCCGGAGCTTCTTTCGGAGTCTCGCTCGGAGAATCGCTCGGCACCTGCCGCATGAAACCGCCGTCTTGGCGCATCCCGCGTTTTGGCGTCTATGGTCTGCTCGTTTGGGGGTGCCGCTTCCTCATGTCTGGCAAAATTATTTGGAGAAATCAGCAAGTCAAGAAAGCGAGAATCAAGACTGCCTTGATGAGTGCTAATAGCCGAGGAAATTAAAAGCCGGCCATCGTGTCATGGGTGTGAATATCAAGATTAAGCTCTCAGTGTTTTTTTTTCCGGCACATTCGCCGATTTCTGTCGCAATCCCGGTGCAGCAGTGTAGTGCAGTGCAGGGGAATTGGGCCAAGTTGGGGGAGCGGTGTCCCGGGCCTTGCCCTCGTTCTGCTGCAAAACCCACTGCAGCTCCTTAGGGGCCACGCGGTCACTGAGATGCGGAGCTTACGAAACCTAGCGTTTTTTTTTTTTTTCTCTCTCTCTCTCTCTCTGCCGTTGCTTCCAGAGGTTTGGAGAGCCCCTTTATCCGGTTTCACCCCAGCCGAATGCCAATTTCCGGAACAAACAACTTTTTGCTTGCCCGCACCTCTTGGAAGAGCTCCAGCTGCGCCGTCTGCTTCAACCAGCCAGATGCCTCTGTGGGCGGGTTCTGGTCCAGCCGCCGGAAGTGGGCCCTGCGCGGCAATGCACGGGGGGAAGGGGGGTCGATTGCCTCGAGGCTCCAACCCTCTTTTCTGTAGGCTGCTTGGCTTCCCTGAGGGAATGTGGGTTTCATGGCCAACACCAGGGTTCGGAGCCTCCAGATGCTACTTGCGTACCAAGTACAACAAGCTGAGCTGATCTATGGCACTCAGGTTGGTGCATTGACTTCTGATGAATAACCCCTTCCCATTCAGGAGTGGTCACTGTTCACAGACTTCTTCCCTACCCTACCCAATGAACACATGTAGACATTGCTTTGGTTCATGTTGAGACAACCTTGTGCAGGCAGTAGGTGACCCTGACCAAAAGAAACAGGAGAAGCCACAAGAAACCCAGACTGTTGATTACAAACTGTGCAGTGGGGCTACAAGGGGCAAATGACTATATAATCTTTCCGCGGAGGGACAAACCCACACGTCCTCGGAGTGACGCACCCATGTGTCCCCAATATGGTATATCATTTAACAAAAGCCTCATTTCATCGGTGAACCCTAAACCACTGCGGCTGCGGCGCTCTATGTCTGACAGCAGTCTTTGAAGTCGTGGATCTGCCGAACCTCACCGAGCGAAGGGATGCGAAGGCCCACTGCCAAGTAATTCGCGATTTGCGGAGTCGCCTGTAATTTGTAACAGAAAAGAAGCGCACAAAATGCATTCGTCGAATCAAAAAAAGAAACGAGTCCTCTTGCAATCTTAACACGTGGATCTGGACACAAAGTGAACCAATGCCGGTTTCAGCCAAGACCAACGGGTGATAGGTTCGAGCCACAGCTTGACTCCGCTGACCAGGCCAAGGACCTCAAGTATGTGAGGAACCGGCGAGAAGACCGAAGACTCTGGTATGAACAACATTTTGTGGGTGGTTAGAGATTTTATGCCAATTGTCTTTAGAACTGTTATCCAAAACTGCGGGGAAGGTAAGTGGCTGGAGCCGTCCCAACACCTTCGGTCAAAACGCACCACCCGTATAAGTCATTCCTAAACAGGAGGTTTAATTCATTGGGCCCTTTGTGAACATTGTTACCAGGTGGATTTGTGCACCAAAAACTGAGGGGATCCACACCCAAACGAGCCACGGTCAATCATATGCAGCTTGCGCAACGGGCACGGGACAATCGATGTCCCCCCATGTCCCTCCCAACCTAACCGGGGGCTTCAGATTCCCACCGGGCAGCTTTCCCCGGGCGTGCGTCGGGGCCGCGCCCCGTCGCTGTAGGCCGTGCGGGGGGTGTCCGACTCCGACTTGGGGCCCCTGTGAGGTGCAGAGCGCCGCCGGTGTCGCGAGGTGAGCGGCACCCTGGCGCGGAAGCGATGCATCAATCGCGAGATGCGGAGGGGCTGAGGGGGGTGACTTGCATCTTGCTGGCACGGAAGAATCTGGCTCTGGTCCAAGGATGGGCTCCCCATTTTCTAAAGACTAAGGAGCTGGCCTCCAAATGGTGTTGAGCGGCTCACACGGGGTGGGCAATCCCGTTTTTTTCAGGAAAACCACCTTTCGCTGCGCACCACTTCCGTGTGAACTCGAGACATCGGCCACCTCTACGGCAAACAATGCTGCGTTGCTAGGCAACCTGGGTAAAGTGTGGGCACCAAGTTCAACTATGTTTCCTCATCCTTGGAGTGGACCAACTGCCCAAGGCAAAGCCCGACCACTCCCGCCCAACAGCCGTCCTTGTGTCTTGACCACGGCCATGTTCAGCCAAACCCAAAAAATATTGCCGGGATCTGCCGGGCCAACTCCTTGTTTAAACACGTTTAGACAACTATTGGCAAAACAACCTTGTACAAAGGAAAGCACCCCTGATCACAGTGATGTCTCCCAGCTTTCGATCCTTGGCGTTTCCTTGGAGCTGGGCTTTTGCTCCTTGCAAGCTGCATTGTCACGCATTGGTCTCCATTAGGATGCGGGTATGTGTGTTCAAACTGGGGAAGCATCCCATGCGCTACATGTATGCAACATTTACCTCCAAATTTGGACACATTGTGGCGTCTTCGGCGGGCTGAAAGCTACCTTCGTCGCAACGCGTCGGGGAACGGGTGGGAATGGGGTCGGACCCGGGCCCATTGGCACGGGCGCGCGCGCTTTTCGCAACGTCAGCTTTAATTCCAGGCGCGGCACTTTGTTGCATTGGCGATCAGATTGCGTGAGGTGTAGGATGGAGGGATAGATAATAAATAGATAGATAGATAGATGGATGGATGGATGGATAGCTTGCTAGCTAGATGAGTAGACAATAGGTCAAACAAATAGACGGATAGATAGATTGCTGGAAAAATAGATGTATAGATAAATACATGCATTTATAGATCGATATTTAAATAGCAGGGCATATGGATAGATATATAGATCGATAAATACGTCGATACATAGAGACATACATAGACAAATGGATACATTGACAGAAACATGAAGATACACATAACCAGTGGGAGAGAGACATTGATTGGCTGCTAGCTAGACAGACTGCTAGATAGACAGGTGGTAGATAGATTGATTGATTGAAAGGTACAGTAAGTAGATAGACAATAGCAAAGGAGAAAGAGAAAGATAAACATAAAGACACTTATTGCTTTAGACATTATTTTTGACCCGCAACTGGAAGCAGTATTCGTGACCAAAAAATAAGGTCCAGAAAAAATACCTTATTTCTGTGCAAGTGAAAGTGTGCGAGTAGGGCGCGCGAGTGTTCGAGTCACTCGTCCACTCGTCCGCTCACTCGCCCGTTCTACTCGCACACTCGAGCAGACCACTCGCACACTCGCACACTCGCACGCAACTCTCGCACACTCGCACGCAGGGTACTCGAAGGGTACTCGACGCAGGAACCATCATAATTGTATTTTGCAACCTCTTGGATCCAGCTAAATAAAGAGAAGCATAGAGAAAGAAAAGAACAGTGAAGACAAAGGGAAAAAAGATAAATGGAAAGAGAAGAGCAGGCAAATGAGAAACATAAAGAAGAGAGAAAAAGAAAGGGAAAGGGAAAGGCAAAGGGAAAGAAAGAGAGAGAGAGATAGAGAGAAGAAAAAAGAGAGAAAGAGCAAGCGAAAGAGAGAGAAATAGGAAAACAAATGCCATAGTTCTTCTACTTTTGAAGCTTCCGCCAACCGGCTTCACCGGCCCTACTGGTAAATGCAACATATGTTGCTTAGATTGACTGTCTGGAGACGTTGGGCTCATGAAAATACTGCGATGAAACAGAGGGAATTCCTAACCCATCCTAACCCCATGCGGCGTGATTCATAGCGCTTGCTGTCTGCAGGCGCCAGAACGGTTAGTGACCCAGGAGCATCCACAGCAAAGCTCAATGCACACGCACTCCTTGGCTGCTTTGACTTTCTTTCCTGCAGGCGGAGATTTACCACTGCTGTCAGCAGCCGCTTCTGCGTTTGCCTTAGCTTCAAAGCCAACAGATCCTAACAGTGCGTCCGTCACCCAACCTCCGTGGGACAACCAACACCTGTCCATCCTGTCCTACCTGTCAAGGCAAGTGGGAATAAGCAAACAAATCGGAGCCACACTTTCACACAAACCAATCTGCCAGAGGTGCAGAGGCAGTCGCAGGCTGTTCTTCAGCCTCCGGATGGCCTCATGACTCAATGACAGGGGAGCCCGTGAGGGGGAGCCAGCCGCCACTTCAGCCTTTCAACCAGACCATCCACTCCAAACGAACCCATAGCGACATAGAAGATGGAAACGATGCGGACAAGGTGTTTGGCAAACGTTCTCAATGCTGATGCGGCAGAAGAAGGCAGTTTCCGTGCCTTGCATTCAGCCACGCGCTGGCCTATTAAATCCCGCTGGCTTGGTCCGCTCGCAAAGTGGAACATCAAATGCCAACGCAAAGAAAGCATCCATTGTCAGCACAAATAGCTTGCGACGGACATGCAAGTCCAGCAAACTGATGCTCCGTGTATGGAGCGAGTCAAGCGTTGTGGCAACAGCAACATTTGAACATATGATCGGACCTGCATTCTTTCTTTCAAGAGAATGTGATACAACACAATGTGCGATGACTCTTTGACTGAGATGACAGCCACCTTTCGAAACATCGCTGTATCGGATTGTCGGATGTTCACGGGCCACCCACTTCAAACCGTCGCGCCTCCGTCTGCGCCACTGGTTCCCAGTGAGCGGGGCTCCTGGCGCAGAACGCCTGGAAAGTTGAGTGTGAAAGCGCTTTGACTTGAGCTTTGTGCGAACCCAAGCTACCTGAGCCCTCCAAGCAGCGCTGGGCTGATTACACTACCTGAGCCCTACAAGCAATGGAGCCAATTAATCAAGATAAAATGGTGGCTCTGCCGTTGGTTCCTTAAATGTTGCAGGTAAACTAACCACCCATCCACACACACACGCGCGCGGGCACAATTAGATGATGCCCGGTCAGTGACTCAATAGCTTTGGCAGGGTCTCAGTTTTGCAAGTAAAAGTGGAGCCGGTGAAGATTGTGGGCGCAAGTTCCAAAAATACAACCACTATAGTTACCCTTTCGTCATTCTCTATTTCTCTTCTTGCTGTTTGTCATCATTCATTGTTTCCGCTCTTGGTTTTTGCCCTTTATGTCTTTCAGTCTTTCAGTCTTTCTTTCTTCCTTTTCTTCGTCGCGTGGGCGCATCTACTCATTATTTCCGCCCCTGGCTTTACGTCTATCGTTTTTTCAGCCCGCTGAATCAAGCCAAATGCCTATCCAATCTATGTAATCCTCTCTCTCTGTCTCTCTCTACTCCATAATCTACAATCCATCTGTCTCTCTCGCCTAGTCTATCTATCCATCGACCCTGCGAAGGTGCTGCGCCTGCCACGAAATGCTATTTGACCGTGCCTGCCACGGTATCTGCGCCTGACCTTGCGAAAGCGCTGCTGCTGCCGGAAACTAATGTTGCGACAAATGCGCGCGAGTCCGTGCCAATGGGCCCGGCTCCGAGACTGCTCCAAACGCTCAGAGAGAGCACCACTCTGAACGCTCTCCGGCCCAGCGTCGAAATTCCACGCTTGCCGTCGAGGGGGGCTTTGTCCCTGAGGAAGTGAAACTGAAGCTGGGGTTGCCAGCTTCAGCTGCGATCCGGATACAAATTTGGAGCAATTCTGCCGCCCGTCAAACACTTGGCCTTGGATATGGAATCGACAAAATTCAACTAAAGTGAGTGAGGCTATCAACACCAGCGCTTGCCTGTTGCTTTGCGGGGCTTGCATAACGCGGCGTGCCTTCTGTCTCAAGATGGCAGACTGCGACGCATGTTGGGCTGGGCCGTTGCTCCCTTGGAAGCCACCCCCCAAAGGTCAAACAGCCGCTTTGCGCGGGCCTCCGCGCGTGCCTCATCCTGCCCGCTTCTCTCCACGCCTGTCCAGACCCCCTCACCCAGACTTGATCAAGGATGTGTTGTTTTGAATGACGGACGTTTGGCACTTTCGGAAGGTCTAAGGTTGGTGGACCCATCTTGAAGCAAACAGTCACAAGCCATGGGCAAAAGTAGAGGCACGAGAGGCCCGCGTAGAATTCATTTTGCCCTCTACTTACCAACATGAAGGGACCGGGCCATATTCTGCTTTTGGGGTAGCAGCAGCAGCACCACAACACCCAGCCTTTGCTTGAGAGTGGCTCGGGTGCTCGGGCCGGGTCTTCGGCGCTTGGCAAAGACACCAACTCCTCAGCACGCAAGTCAATTCCCCGCGCAGGCTTCCCAAACAAAGGGACGGCATTGGCAAGTTTGCAATTCGGAGTCACACCAAGAGGTAGGTTCAAAGCAAATGTACTTTTAACCTGAAAACGGTCAATGCATGTGGCACGTGCTCACACCATGACGGCAACCCTTCGCAAATCAGAAGGGAGTCGCCATGGGGGGTTGCGTTTTGAAACAACGCACTGACGCGATCTCTGGCATGAAAGCCCCTGTGCTGCTGTGCACAGGCACAGCTGTCAAAACTGGTCCGACGCTGCGGTGGCTGTTGAAAACTGCCATTGTTGCCCCTTCCGCAAAACCCAATGGGACACCTCCTGGGCTCGATGCAGCTATACTGGCCGCAGCATTCCTTGCTTGCCTATAATTGGTTGGTCCCCTTGTTGCAACTCTAAAGGGGCGCCTTCTTTTCAGGCACTCCGCATGCCCACGCCCGGCCATTTCAGCCCAGCATCCGAGGTCGGCTTGCGTGGCTCCCCCCTGGAACTCATCCCGCCGGCCCCTGCGCTCGGCACCGGAGCAAAAGATTCAAAATGCCAAACAAAACACACCAGTGTCAGTCAACGTTGCCCAGCTTAGATCAACTTCCCCGGCCCTGTGCATTGCCTGAGGCAGGCGGCAGCCGCTTCACCGCCACCTCAACTTTAACTTGACAAAATGCTTTGGGGCCAGCAAAGGCAGGATCTTCCGATGACTGACAGGCCCTGCTGGCCCCACTGCCTTGCCAAATCCTTGCAAAAGCATGCCACTGAGAGCCCGGCAACCTGTTTCATCTCAAGTCTCCTCAGATCATCAGCTCCACATGCACATGTTCATCAACCCCGCTTCCATACATATAGTCATGCCACAAGGGCCACCCCTCTTCCCACAAGTCGAAATGGGTGGGGCCCTCCTGTTGACAGGGGCACAGGTCCAAGTTTCCCCACGTCAGCCGTCGGCCAATCAAATTGACCAAGGCCGAAGAAGCAGCCATTCACATGGCGGCGAGGGAACAGGGCGCGGGCCAAATGCACTGAAGCAAAGCAGCCGCGCGCATGCGATTCGCAATGCCCAAAATCCAACTGCCCAACACCAAAACCAGGCTACTTCTGAGCGTAAACGTGCGCAAGCATGCGGAGTCTGCTTCACTACGAACCTGCCCCAACCCGCCAACAGCCGGCCGTTTGCCGATGCATTCATGGGAGCAAGGGGACACCTGTTGCCGATGGACTAATTGCTAAAGACTAACACAAGTGCCCAAGCAGCCCAAGCAGCCCCTTGTTGATCATTTAGATAAGGAACGTGACACTGTTGCCCAGCGGCCACAAGTGAGATTAGGAAGCCTTTCCCTTGGGTGGAAAACGGAAAAAAGGGCTGTTCCCAAACGAGCGCCGTCCAAGACTCAAACCTCACCCCTCCCAAGACCCAAACATCCCAAAACCTCAAAGACACCACCCCAAGGCCCAACCAAAATGCCGACGCGCGGCCCAAACCCATCCCATCCCCCCCAAAGGCCCATCCCAACCGGCCGGCCGGACCCCAGCTCCGCAACTTGCGCCGCCCGCAACTCCACGGCCCGGCGCTTGGCGCGCCGCAGCTCTGCCACCTGCGCCTTGTCGCGCGCACATCATGGGGTCAAAGGGATTTCTGTCAAAATAGGGCTCCACAAACGGCGGTTTTTCTTTCAGGGTTTCCCCTTGAATACCACCCCAAAACGGGGTCTTTGTTCAAGCGAGCAAAAATGAGCTTCCAGCCGATGCCTTAAAAACCACGGACTTGCGCAACGTCTGGGTGTCATCGCAGCCCCTTTTGGTTTCTTGCCAGGGCTGGGCCAGCTTTTGACATGTTAGCCATTGTTGCTCTTCCCTCATGACCGGTTTCCGGAGTCCAAATGCATTTGGGCCACTCATTTGAATGTATCTCAAGGCGAGCTTGTTTCCCTGTTAAGGCATCCAAGAGGGGGTTCCCTATCTGGTCTGAGTAAACCCTATGAACCTTTCCAACAAGATTTCCTGCCTGCAGCGGATCCTCGACACCCGCCAAGGCCTTGCGAGCACCAGATGTTGCATCAGGACCTTGGGTCCTTGCGTGCGTGCCCTTTGCTTTTGCAAAGGGGGCAGCTGGACGACTTCCTCGTATTAGACAATGCCATGATTGGCAACAACCCTTGCCAGCTTGGTTGACCTCTGCTCCATGAAGGACTTGCTTGCACCGATCGGGCTCCCAGTCTTCCCCAAGACACACCATCCTCCATGCAGAAAAGATCACGCATCAACGGAACTCTCTGGCTGAATGTGAAAGAGGCTACAGCACATGGTCAATTTAATATCTCCTGTCTCTCATCCCTTCTCCCACCCGTGCCTCAGCCAGAGGCTCAAGATCCACGTGGAGCCCTCGAGCCTTGGTGGCACGAGGGTCAAGCGGGCCTGAGTTGCTCCAAGGTCAGCTATATATAGCTACAAGCGGTATCTGAGGCTTGCCATGCGTCTTGAAGCTGATGTATTGCCGCGCAATGCAAGCTGAGGAATCGGGCCACAACCCGCAGCTTCCCAGTGTGCCTCGGCAAGACTATTCCAAAATGATCCGGAGGTGACCCTGCTAAAAGCGACATCTCCCTGCTCCAATCACAGAATATGGCCATCAGGCAAGAAAATCATGATCCGTGAAACCGGATGCGAAAGGTGTGGCTGATGTTTGCCTCGGTAAACCTTCAATGTGCCCAATCTGAAGTGCAAGTTGGTACCCTTTCTCAAGTCCGAGCTGTCATTGGCCACTTTGCATTGGATCAACCACCCGCAGATCTGCTGATATCCCCCCCGAACCTTTGGCAATTTGATCCACAGAAGGCCGGATCCACTTTCGCGCCCAAGTTGAAGCAGAGCGTCAGCTTGTTCCACGGGATCTTCAGCTGGATGAAGCCGATACCTGGCCATGGTCAGGGGGGGTTGAGCAACCCGATCGAACATGCTGGAACAACTTTTGCAAACTTAACAACCGCATTGACTCTTCCCTTAGCATGCCGCCAAGTTTGTGGCTGGTCAAACAGATTTTGCCCCACCGGGAGGGCTCGATGAGGCGTTCCTGCGACCTTTGCTCACCGTTCAGGAGCTCAAGAACAAAATGCAAACCCAGGGTGGGACAGACAAAACAAAAAGGCTCAGAAACGCACAACCACCGCACAACCACCGCACACACACACACACACACAAAGACCAAGCCCCAAAGACGTGCCCCCCTCCCCCAGCTTCAAAATAGCAGAAAGGTGAAATTCGCGCCTCCGCCACGGGCCCGAAAGCCTTCGAGTCCCAGCCTGCAGGCTGAGGTTAGATGGCGTGGTGGTCGCTTGCAAGGCCTTCATTCTGCCCCCTTGATTCCAGGCACTGC